>MU217207.1:83875-94803 GCA_018584345.1 Thuja plicata | reverse complement strand
CAAGTAACTACGTCTCCGTCCTCTACCACAACAACATGCAAACAGATACATAAACATGATAACCATACACATGCAAGTATGGGGTAAGTACAACATAATCAAAATATAAATCATCACATCATGATAATATCCATAACATCATAATCAATATTCACCGTCAATTGAAAGAATAGTAGCTCTCATGAAAGTAGCCTAAAATAATTTGGCCAATCAACTAAAACCAATGCCTAAAAGAGTACTCATCACAAACTAAAAATCAAAACATGAGTGGGTATTACACTGCACTTGATAATGATGAATGGATAAGTGCTATGAATGAAGAGATTGAGCAGATAGATAAAAACAAGACATGGACACTTTTACCGAGACAAGATGACAAGAATGTCATCGGTACAAAATGGATATTTAGGAATAAGCTGAATGAGAATGGAGAAGTCACCAGAAATAAAGCAAGACTAGTATGCAAGGGGTATGCACAAGAAGAAGGGATTGACTATGGAGAGACCTTTGCACCCGTTGCTAGGCTAGAAGGTGTAAGAATATTACTTTCTTATGCTACATGTAAAGGTTTCAAGGTATATCAAATGGATGTCAAGTCTGCATTCCTAAATGGAATACTTGAATGAGAGGTATACATTGAACAACCATAAGGGTTTGGTGATCCAAAAAAGAAGGACATGGTATGTAGACTACACAAAGCCCTATATGGATTGAAACAAGCACCCTGAGCCTGGTATGAAAGACTTTATTCGTATCTTACAAGTATTGGATTTGTAAGAACTAGAGAAAACAGTAATCTTTATTTGAAGGAAGATACTGATGCTAACATTTTGATTGCTGAGATATTTGTTGATGACATCATATTTGGAGGAAATGATATGCTATGCAAATCATTTGCAAATGAAATGAGAATAATTTGAGATGTCTATGTTTGGAGAGATCAAGTTCTTTCTTGGTCTACAGATCATGCAACAAGATGAAGGTATTTTCATTACACAATCCAAGTACATCAAAAAAGTACTGAAAATATTCAAGATGGAAGAGTCCAAACTAGTTAGAACACTGATGGAAATTGGATGTAGGCTAACAAAGGAGGACAAGTCATCAGAGGTTAATCAAAATTTGTACAGATCAATGATTGGAAAACTCATGTATGTTGTACACACTAGACCAGATATTGCACATGCAGTAAGAATAGTTGCAAGATTTTTTGCTAATCCTAGAGAATCACATATGACTGCTATGAAAAGAATTCTAATATATCTTAAGAATACCAAGGAATATGGATTATGGTATAAAAGAGAAGGAAAATTTAAACTTAAGGTCTTTACCAACGTTGATTGGGCTGGAAATATTGATGACCGGAAAAGCACAACTAGAGGAGCATTCTTTATGGGTGACAGACTTGTCACATGGATCAGCAAGAAGAAAGGATGCATCTCTCAGTCTACTGTAGAAGCAGAGTATGTTTCTACTACTACAAATTTCTCAAATATTGCATGGATCAAATAGTTACTAGAAGGTATGCATATGAAATTTTTTGAACTAGTAATTATCTACTATGATAATACAAGTGCAATAAATATTTCCAAGAATCCAGTCATGCATGCTAAAACAAAGCATATTTCCATCAAGTATCATTATTTGAGAGAACCAGTTTAGGAAAAGGAGGTGATACTAGAGTATGTGCATTCAAAGGAACAATTGGCTAATATCTTCACCAAGTCACTTCCCAAGGATGCATTTGAATACTTGAAAAAGAGACTAGGGGTCAGACCCTTGTCTACTAGTTAGTAAGCTTACTAGAAGGCTGCATCAACCTACACATTTTTATAATATAATTCATGTTGATGCAAGCAGAGAGATGGACTTCAATGATAAATCTATACTCAACAAGGTATTTATCTACTCCAAGCACCAGAAGTTATTACCAATGGATTGGGAAATTCAAGGAATATATTATGGATAGAAAGGATCCGTTTGGAAAAATGTTTGTTTGGCATTGCTATCAAAGGGAGAGAGATATCTCATTATCATACTGATAAAAGGAGAGATTATAGCCATTATCATCTCAGGGAGAGATTATATCCATCAAATTATCCAAAGGAAGAGATGTAACAAGAAAGGGAGAGTACACACAAAGAGAAAGAATTGTTGACAAGAGACATCACAAGATAGGAGAAGAGTCAAAGGGAGAGAGTTTGACATAGAAGGAATACACATCCCATCAGACAAAAAAAGATTCTACATCTATCCAGTGAAGGGATTAAAGACAAAAAGAAAGCTACAAGAACCAAATCAAAGCTATTTGAGCTTACCAAAAGCCAGACATTTATAATAGTTACATTAGGAAAGCTTGATGAAACTGTATATTTCATATTGTATTAGTAATAGTATAGTATGATAATGTAGTATGTTGCCATCAATGCCAAACAAAGAGATTGATGACATGTAACTGATTGAATGTTTGAAGATGTTAAGTTGATGATCATGCAAGGCATTAAATTAGTTAATGTATTATATTGTAATTGATGTCAACTTGATATAATATGTATGGTCATACTGCCAAAGACTTCAAAGAACTTATGAATCAAGGCTATGCTATCAGTAATGTATATAAGTCAAGTATTCACTAAGTGATTGTATACACCAACAGAGTGCACACTGATAGTTAGAGTAAAAGAGAAAAATTCACAGTGTTACCTAACGAGCTAATTCACAACATTACCGATGAGAAAAGTCACAGTGTTGCCCGACGAGAAAAACACAGAGTAACCCGACAGACAGAATTTTTAGTGTTGCCTGACAAAAAAGACAAAGATGGAGATCTCAATGACAATTGAAATCATACCGATGGAATAGTCAGTTATCACTGATGACTAACTGAAGTGTTGACTGATAGAACAGAGAGTTTAGAAAATGACAAAATGCTTAGATTTCAAGAGCTATAGATAGACTTAACAGATACTTATCATCATCCAAATAAAGTTGGAGATAAGTAATTGATTTAAAGTTGATTTGTCCAGTTGGAAATAATATCTCTTTGAGATAAAAGTGGAGTTTTCTTTAAATCTAATTGTCAAGAATTGTGGATCATGCCAAGAATCAAGAAAGCCAAGAAAAGGTAAATCATGTCTATATAGAGACAAACCCAATTCATTATGAATGGGATGTGTGGGGTGAAAAAGAGAAGAGGAAAGATATTAAAGAAAATCTGAAGCAGAAGAAAGTCTTCATTCAGTCCTGATCAATCAAGATGAGGAAAGAGATAGATTCTACAAACACCAACGAACAGTGAGACAACATCACAGAGCAGAACAATGTGGAGCAAAGGTATAGAACTGATTATATTGATTAGAACGGTAATGCACTTACAATAGATCTAAAAATTTGTAATTGAGTTTTATGTATGAATAGGTCATTAATGTTTCATTTTAACCGTTGAAGCATCAAGTCTCTTAACCAAGAAGGACTTAAAATTCTTCCACAATTGAGACACATCCCAAGGAGTATCAAAAATTTTGATCATGAAAGTAGCATTGGATATGCCCGATACCTATTGACATGCCAAGTGAGTGTTTAATCAAGGATGGTAACATTAGATGTCAAATACTAGGTGACAAACTATCTTTTAAATCCTCTAAAAAGGTCACACCTAACAGTGTGTTTGTAACCTTTAACACGGTTGGCTCCTAATAAAGCTCACTTCAAAAGAAAGAAAATTTTGGGTACTGGTCTCAATGGTTTTTCCCTTAACAGGGTTTCCACGTTAAAAATCCATGTGTTATGTGTTAATTTTTCAATACTTTACTATTTTACATTTCACATATGTAATTCTATATTGATCGGTATACTCTGCATATTTACTATGTTTCGGTAAATAGTTGACTTCTTATCGGTAGTCATATAGAAGAGAGATTTAAAAATCAATCCGAAAAGTAGTAAATTGATATAAGTAATTCAAGGCATTCATCTTGTAGGACAAAAGATAACTAGAGACATAATTTGTGGTTATAAGTTTTAATGGTTGATTTAAGTATTAAAATTATAGGCCACTGATTCACCCCCCCCCTCCCTCAGTTATTACTAACAGAAAAATACTTTCAAGGTAACTTTCCTTCAAATTTACTCTTACCTCTCTTTTATCTTCTTATGATCAAAGCCACAAGTTCATCTTGTTTCCTTTCTTCTTCCTCTATCTTTTCCCAATAATCAACATATTTACCAAGCTCTTCATACATGTTACCTTTGTTGGTGCTCGCAAGACTTGATAAGGTCTTTTTGTCACTGTGCACAGTCACCTTGAATGTAGATTCCACCTTAGGTAATGTATCTCCCATCTCTGTTGCCTTAGAGGTGGTCAACTTAGAAATTAATACCTCTTTTTTGAAGTTCACTAGAAATGGTATGATCTATTCTATTTCTTTCACTTTATTTTTGTAAACAGGTGTCAAAGATCTTAGAATCTTTGTGATCACTTCTTCTTCATTATATGTGCCTCATGAGTTTCTAATTCCCGTAAAAAAAATTGTAACCCTTTGTACATATGCTCTGACATTTTCATCATCTCACATTCTCAAAATCTCCATTTTAGTCTTCCACTTCAGCAACTTTTCTTCTTAGTAAACTTATCTCCTTCATATAATACCTCTAGTCTTGTCTATATTTTGTGTGTATAATCAGAGTCTTTGGAGAAAAGCCCCAAACTATATCTCAAAGTGGAGTTACAAATGTCAAGTACTCCCTTACACTCCCATACAATTCAAGGCTCTATAAAGGTTCCAAAACCCATATTATCAACTAATCCTCTTGATTAGTCCTAAGAACCTTCCAGATACTATTCAACCACAACTTGAACCCAACACTTCAGGGATGGAACAAGGGTTCACAGATGTCTACACACTCAATTCCAATGATTTTGAAGACAAAACAATAATTCATACACTTTTTGGAAACTTCTTAGACACTTAATTCTACCAATAGAAACCTCATGGTACCTCTGGTTCACTCAGCACACGCAAGAACACTTTTTCAACACTGGACAACTCGGCACATACAGGAACACTCGGTAATAACTGCAACTCGTCACTTACTAGAGTAATTAGGAACTTTTGACAAAAAAATTACTTGAAAAATATTCTCCTTAAGCCTTTGACACCTTCATAAACTCCTCTCAAACTAGCCTCAACACTCTCCAAGTCAGGGTCTATGGCCAATCGCCCAACTCTTCAAATGCCCAAATTCACCACTAGGCCAAATGACCTATTAGGCCTCCATTAACAAAAAAAGTTTCCTCAAATGGATCTAATCCTTTACCAAACCAATTGGAACATGTGTAGGGACCTGAAAGACTACCAAATCTCCACTCTCAATTCTCCATTCCATCCCAACGCCAACTTGTGCTCCTAAATGCAAAATCCAGGACAGTCACATTGAGATGCTTGTCCTAAGACTTTAAACATTTCTCTCATTTCCAGAATTTCCCAACCCCAAGACCCCAAAATTATTATATTATATCCTCATACTTTTCTTTCCACCAAGGCTCATATTTTTCCCATGGTGGAATCTCCAGGAATGAGAGGATTTCTCTCGAAATCCTAGCTCAGTCAATCAACGACCTCTCAGTGGTCCAGAGGAAATTAATTTCATTCCCCTTCACTTAAAGACCTAATACCACTTGTAAATGATAGGGGACTCACATTTCTATCTTATGGTTTCACTCATCTACCCATGTGAATTCATGCTGAGCTATACAATGCAAAAAACTATGAAAATAATAGAAAAAAAGGGTTTATTTTATTAATTTGAGAAATGCTTACATACAATAGTTTCTCTCCAACATTGGAAAAAGGTTTTTCCAAAATTTTTATACAGTTCCCAATCTTTTACAACTTATCTAAGTATTTTTGAACATTGGGATTCAAATTGTAACTATTTTTCAAAAAGGCACAATAACTTTTCAAAAAGTTGCATTTTTGCAAATTAACAACTTTGACAACTTTTTAACAAAAGTTGTCAACTTTGAAAATTGTTGCCTCTAGAATATAATAAGGACCTTAGGAATGGTATTTTAATTTTTTTAACTCCTCCCTACTTATTTTATCCTATTCTAACTCATCCTACCCTGAATTGTCCAAATTGACCAAGGTGGACGCCAAGGTTTATAACTGCACCTTGTGTCTCCTAGTCTCACAAATAGGACTTCTTATTATATGTAGGAATATTATTATATTAATGGATCCTTTATCCAAAAACCATCTAACCCTTCATCCATCATTAGGAACCATGCCCTGAATTGGTTCATTTGGAGGTGCTCCTGCACCATTCTTTAACCTCTGTGAATTCACCCTCAGAGAGCACGTTGATCAATGCTTCTCTTGAAACCATATTACAACTAAATACCTTATTTTCATCTTTATTGGATTTTTCTAATTCATCTTCAGGCTTGATCTAGTCAGCCTTCTTTTTAATCAATCAGTAATCAATCCCTAAGTAGAGTAGGTGATTTCTCATCTTGTTCTTCCAACTATCAAAAGTTTCAAGATCAAATTTTGGACTCTCCTTCCTATAGAATTCCATCTTCAGTACCACCTCAAGCTATTAAGATTTCTCTCAAAGGACCCCAAGCTCTGATACCAATTATTAGAAATATTATTCCACCAAGACAACTAAGAGGGGGTGAATTAGTTGTGTACCAAATAATTAAACTTCAAACTTTATAAATCAATTACTCAATGCAAATCTGAACACATCAAAAGCAACACCATAACACAAGAAATTGTTGTCAAGGAAATCTTGTTAAGGGAAAACCCCAGTGGGAATTAGCACCCACAAATAATGTACTGAAAGTATTGTATCCCTGTTAGGAGCTGATTATTATATAGAGTACATAGTCCAAGTTAAAGGATAGACCATGTTATGAGTCAAGAGAAATAAGACGCTCACTGCCAAAGCCTCACTGCCCAAATGAGAAGGTTAAATCCACCTTCTGACTCACTGTCCAAAGTACAGATATAGAAGTATACAATAACCAATGAACTAACTAATAGAAACTTGCTTTTCCTAAACAATTCCAATGAAGTTCATCACAATCACTAGCTTTTCTCTACATCCAAAAAACTTCACAAATACAAGCTCACATCTTCCTCTTCACATATCCACACTACCTCATTAAGAAACAACTCTCCTTTATACATGTTTATAATAAGCAATTAGGTCAGTCATTTAGGACTTCCCCAATGCATAAATAATTACATAGACCCTTGCTAAGATACCCATGGTACCTTAAACAAGTAAACATCAAATACAAATTATCAATTATACTCCAAGATCTATAATATATGCTTTCCATCCTCTAAACACGTTACATCGTTGTAGTCGGTCATAAATAGATCTTCGCAAGATCACACACCTCAACTAACGTCACCAAGAACTCAATAACCTTAAAATCACTAATAAAATTCTTCAACATATTTTCTACTAAACCTTAAGCTTGCATAGCATAACTTATTCTTGCATCCAAGTTATCTCCAAAACTTAGAGACCAACTCTGTCATACTCCGTTGTCATTTCTTTGTAACCATTCTTCACCAAAACAACTATAACTTATGCCAATAGTAATATCAAGCCAAGAAACCTTATATATAAGATCTCTTCTCATCCCCGTATACATCTTTGTGCTTGCATGCTCTAAAATTTTGTACAGTGTCTATACACTTATGTCCATCTTGCATGTACCAGTGATAACCAATCTATTTGAGACTTGTGATGAAACCAACTAAAATGTATGTTGACATTAATGATAAAACATGAATGTCAACACCTCTAACATGAAAAATTCCAACACTCAGATGTAGACAACTATCTGTGGAGATGACAGTCTCGGGTCAAAGATGATAGTCTTAGGTCAGAGATGACAGTTTGATTTCAGAGAATGTTTTATGAATTTTGAACAATTGGGTTTTTCCAATTGGATTTTATGTCAATTTGTTCAATGGAAAAAAACTAATTTTTAAGTACTCAAACTAGAAAAATAACAATCACATGTCTGAAAATAGTCCAACAAGGGACAAATTAACCTTGCAAGATTCAAGTAGTAGTGACTATGAAGTTGATACAAAGTAATGTTTTTGAGGTATGTATGTTCTTGGTGAAATTTCAATGCAGACATTCAAGCACAATTCCTATCCTAAGAAATTGGTAGAGAATAAAAATCCTCACTCACAGACTTAGGAACACTTCAAGAGCTAATCAGACTACGACCACTTCCAACCATACAATGAGTTAACAATGTAATATTAGCCGACTCAAAATTATTATCAAGGCATGATATGGCGAGTGTCTTATGGAGGTTACTATCCTCCTCACACTTAAATTATCATGCTTTTGGGGGTGAATCGGGTACCTTTGACACTAAGGTGTTTAGTATGTGCATATATTTGCAACCATCCCTTGTAGTCTTGTAAACAAGATTGAGGCCTATAGTGTGAGGTCCTACCCCGACCATCCATTTCAGAGCTGACACTATTATATCATATTTATCTGGAGGATACATTTATTTTGATATATTTCATTTTGGACCTTTTATAATATAGATATCTTATGATGACTCTACTTCAATGATTCTTAGATCAAATTATATATATATGATTCTCAGTCCTTGATGACATAATTTATCTATTTTGCATTTTGTTCGATAATGTATTATGATTTTTATGACATGTAAAAAGTGATATTTGGTTTTAATTCTGCAAATGCCTTATGTTGGTAGGTTAGATAAGAGATTTCATTTAAAATAGGAATTATTAGTTAAATGTTCATGATTGACCTAATTTCTGAATAGCAATGTATTAACTTTGGTTAAATAAATATATTACAATGTGAAACATCATGAATATGCAATTTCGTTCTTGAACTACTGATGTTTTGTTCAAGTGTGCAGGAGAAATAACCATGGGTTCAAATCGGGGAAACAAGTTTGGGCTAAATTGTGAAAAAACTTGTGAGGCAAAGGTTATCCCTAAAATGGAAATAACCTAATTGTAAATGTGATTATGTTGTAAATGTGTTCTTTTGCATGGTTGTTAATTTATTTCTTAATTTTGTAAATTTATTTTTAGAACATGTCATGGTGTAAATGTGAGGTGTTTCTTTTAGTGTCAATTGACACATGTGATGTGACATGGCATGTCTATGAGGATCTTTGGGTTGATTTTAACCCTAGGCTAGGTTGTAGAGTTACCATGGCGGGGGTAAGTTGCCTTGATAACCCAAGTCATGAGTGCTATCCTTGAAATTCGAATGCAATCCTTGAGGTGGCTTTTTGAGGGTTAAATTTAGTCCTTTGAGGTAGTTAGAGTTAATATTATCTGATTTTTGTGTAGTACTATGGGTTAGGGGTTTATTTTCATTATTTTGGGTGCCATAACCTCTTTTCTAGGCCTTCTTTTATGCCCTTCTTTCTAAGTGGCGAAAATTTGGAGAAAGGGAAAGACCCTCACTTCCTCCAAGTTAGTGGAGTCCCTTCCTTGCAAAGAATTTGACATATGTAAGAAGGAAGGACACATGCATCTATCTTCTTGATGGGAAAGAGGTGGATTTTGGAAGGGGAGCCTTTTAGGGGAAGACAGAGGAGAGTTGGGGCTGATTTCCCACTCTCCAATTTGGGAGACTTGTAGTTTGTTTTGGAGGATTTGGCTAGTTGGGAGTAGAGACGAGAAGGAGAGCTAGGAACTCAAAAGATCATCTCAATAACATTTTCCATTGCTTGGAGTAAGGTTGGTACACCTAAGTCCATGTGTGATTTTTTTTTCTTGCATTCTTGTTTGTTAAGATTCTTGTTGAACTTAATTAATTCAAAGATTTCATGTTGTGTAAATGTGGTTTTGAGATAATATGTTGGTGAAGGGAATTTTTTTTTATTTTTTTTATTTTTTTTTGCTATTTTGTTTAGTGTTGTTCATGGGATTGAATTGACATATATACCCCTAGGGAGGGAGGATAAAGTTATTTGTGGGTGAAGGGCATAGTTGGGAAACCATGATAGTGTAGAGTCTCTTCTTGGGAAGAAGAGGGATGTATCATGGATGTTATGGGCTCCATGTGCCAATGCTATCTTGTGAAATTTCTCATGGGGTGATAAGGGTTTATGGTTGTGTGTATGGAGCTCTTGGGGTTGAATTATTAGTGCTGGGAAGGCATGTGTATTTTGAGCATAGTGAGGTATTCTTGCTTGGCATTCTCCTTCATGGTTTTTCCACCTTCACCCCTAATTGAGTCCATTATGACCCAAAATGTGCAAAGGCTTGGGAGGGAGTTATGTGTTTTGTTTCAGATTTGTTTATGTGTGGTGTTTTGCCTATATGTCACCCAGCCTCTTCTTGTTTCCCCTAGCTTGGGGGTGGCCTCTTAGAGGCCTAGGTTGGGAGGTGAGCTCCCATGGGTTATTCAAAAATTTTGGTTTTACAGATTGGTAGCTATTTTTATTCTCTACTTGGTGGATTCATATTCAAAGATGGAATGAGAGTTATTAGTTGGATATAAATTTGTATATTTGAGAAAATTAATTTTTCACCTCAAGCCATAGGGCTGAGTCTTGTATAATTTAAAATTCTGGTAATTGGTTTATAAACATGTAGGAAAAGATTGTATTAGTTTTTTTTTTTAAAAGGGAAAGATGAGTAAAGTTTCACTTTCTGTTATTAAGAGATTCATACAACAAATACATTAATGATAAATTGATTTAAGAAAGCTTATTTTTTATATGCAATCTTCTGTATTAAGCTTGTATTTAAGAAAAATCTACATCTATTTATCCTAGCAGATATTATTGTTTAGCTGAAATCTATTGGAGATAAATTTTGTTTACATTTGGTAACAGACTTTTAAGATGATAAGAATCTCCACATTATGATGTTCCTAATTTATGC
>MU217207.1:53648-83825 GCA_018584345.1 Thuja plicata | reverse complement strand
AATTTTGTTTACATTTGGTAACAGACTTTTAAGATGATAAGAATCTCCACATTATGATGTTCCTAATTTATGCATTATGTGTATTACATGGTTTAAATTTTACATGCCTATGTTCTTTCATGTATGAACTATTTGTTTATATAACACGACAATATTAAATATTGTTACTGAAGTTGCATTCTGTAAATTGTACATAAACAGATTGAGATAAATTAAGGTTAGATTAAAATAGAATAGCTACATATTACAATTTGTACAGAAACAGGCTGAGTTAATGAAAAGATAGATTTGAAATTTGGATAGAATAAAGTCTACATGTGCAAACTATAATCTGTAGAAGGAAATTTTATTCCTTAAGCTATTATATATATTTATAGCAGCCTGTGTATATATTTAATAAACATGTATCTAAAATATGAAAGAATTACTGAATCCCTTTTCTTTGTTACACAGAAATCTATGTCTATTTCTCAAGATTTGTTAAGGTTTAAATCTACATTTTTGGATATATGTTATAACCATGGAAATAAAAACTATACCAATAATTTAGATAAATAATATCATACTATTAAAACCAAGGGATTACTAATTTGTAAATCTGTTGTAGCTGTGTAAAAATAAAACAACAGCAAGTATATATATATATATGTATGTATGTATGTATGTATGTATGTATGTAATAAAAGATTAAAAAAATCAGAGAGTTTCTGTAACTAAAATCTACTGGGGTTGTGTTTTAAACAGCCTAAATATGTATATACATATTTCATTTTGTACAAATATGCATACATTTAAACATATATATATCATACCAAAAGAATAAAAGAAGAATAATAATAAAAAAGAAATTTATTAGATGCATCTAAAACACAAAACTAGATTAGAGAGAGATTTATGTATTTTTTCTTTAAAAAAAAAGATTGCTTTTATTTGCCGCCGCCATTACTATCATATATATGCAAATATATATGTAGATACACTGTGTGTATCTACATATATATTTGTATATATAGGTACCTTCATCCTTCTTCCTCCATGGCTGCCTTCTTTCTTCAACCGGACCTGCACATTTCAAAAAAAGGGGCTAGGGTTAGGAAATGGGCAGGGAGAGAAAGAGAGGACAAAATAAAATAACTAATCAACTTTTGGATATTTTTATTGGAGTACTAACCCTAATTTTGAATTAGGGTTAGGGATTCTCCATTGTGATAAAATATGTTAGTTCATTTATTTATTATTTATTCCCCACCTAGTGGAATTTCTTTTTTATGGGAATGTTTTTTTTTTTTAAATTGCTTTTAAAGGAAAAAACTATTAATCAATATAATATTATTAATAGTTTCCTTGTTTAAAACCACACTTTTAGGAGCTTAGATAGTAATGTCATTTCTAATAAATCTTAAATATTTTTTTTATAAAATAGACATTTTAAGAATTTATTAAATTTAATTTATTAGAACAATATAGAGGTGGAGTTTTAGATGGTTAATATTATGAGATAAGAAAACTTAAATTTGTTTAGTTATAAAAAAAGGAAATTTTAGAAGCAACCATTTGATGCATAGAATAAATTTAATGTTGTTTTTTTTATGGTTATGGTTTTTTAATTGCTTTTGAAGGAAAAATATATATTAATCAATATAATATTATTAATAGTTTCCTTGTTTTAAACCACGCTTTTAGGAGCTTAGATAGTAATGTCATTTGTAATAAATCTTAAATGTTTTTTTTTATAAAATTGACATTTTTTAGAGTTTATTAAATTAAATTTATTAGAACAATATAGAGGTGGAGTTTTAGATGGTTAATATTATGAGATAAGAAAACTTAAATTTGTTTAGTTATAAAAAAAGAATTTTTAGAAGAAACCATTTGATGCATAGATATATTTAATGTTGGAGTAAGAATATATATTTAATTTTTAAATAAATATTAATGGACAACTTAATTAAGTCTTCCTAGTAACAAGGGGTAAATTTTTAACAAGTGATTATTTTAAAACTATTGAGATCATTTTCTAATATTGGATTATTTTAATCCAATGTAATTTGAAAGTTGCTTTACCTATATTTAACTTTATTTATATCATGACTTTAATGTATTTTATAAAGGAAACTTCATTAATTAAAATAAATTAAAGTTTCAAACTTAGAATCTTCTTTTAGTTTATTAAAGCAATAAGATGAGTTAGGGGATTTTGGTCAATTTATGATATGTTCCAGTTAGGTAAATCCATAGGAAGGTTATGATACGTCTCGATTGATAATGTTATTTTTACATGGCCAGTGTATTGGTCAATGTAAACATAATGTTAAGATGAGACTAGATTAACTGATAGGTCTTAACCCCGACTTAAGATTTCCTTTTAACCAACATGATAAGAGGTTGCAGAACAGTTTTAGCCTACTCTAGAAACCACTAGTAAATTAATCTAGATCTATTTCCCTAGTAAACTTCTGGGTTGAGGGAAGTTGACTCACCTCATGATTGTTCCCCTCAACCCCAACATCGCCATTTGATCACTAACTCTTTAGGCTGAAACCCTTTTAGGTCTAGCTTAATTTATCCTTAGGGCACTTAGTATGTTGAGAGAACAGTATCTTCATTACCTTGTATGTAAACCCTTTCAAAAAAAAAGTTGTTGAATTTTATCAGGCAGTTTTGGGGATGACATTTTGGTATCAGAGCTATGTTTCAACCTTGGAACCTTAAAACCCATCACGTTTATCCTTATAACCTTTAAAATTATCTCTAACATGTAGGATACCTCCCGTTACTCAGAAGGCTCACCGACATGGGAAAGGTCAGGGTCGTACCTGTGTGGAACCATCTCGTGATAAGTGAGAAGGATAGGGTGCTAGGGAGGATGTCAAGGTAGAGCAAGAAACTCCACCTGTACTACCCCTAAATCCAAATCAAAAGGTACTTGATGCTCTCCCGAATCTAGCAGGGATTCTGATGGATAGGTTGTCGCTTGGAGACCAGATAGCAGGGGTAGGGGGAGGAGCCCATGAGCGTAGTAGGATCCCTCCTCCTTGAAAAGATGAGGAGCAGGCAGAGCAAGATGGGGGGTCCATTCACATGGCAGAACAACTCCCAGGGATTGCACATTAGGCAAGTAGAGGAGTAGCCTAGGATGTGGGGGACTAGGTTAAGGATTTTCCCTACCTCAAGCCACCACCCTTTTCAAGAGCCACATACAGGATTGAGGTTGAGGCTTGGTTACTAAGCTTAGAGAGATGCTTTGGTATGCATGCATGTGAGAGCAATGTGGGAGCTCGTTTGGCCATCCTCTTGTTGAGAGGAGGGGCATCTATTTGGTGGCGCCAGGAAGTGTATCAGAGTAACCTAGTTATTGACACACTCACCTGGGAATCCCTTTTGGAGAGGTTCAAATACCATTACCTCTCAGAGAATTATAGGCAGTGTTGTATAGACGATTTCCATGATCTAGAGTAGATGGGTCTATCTATTGTTCAGTATGAGAGCTAATTTCTTGAGCTCTTACCTCATGTAGAGTACATAAAGGATGAGAAGCTTTGTGTCAACCACTTTGTTATGGGATTGAATGCTTCTATTTCTTGACCAGTGTGCATGGCAGCACCAGTGGATCTATGAGAGGCTGTAGAGAAGGCCTTGATTATAGAGGAGGTGCAGGGGAGAGGACACGATACACGGGATCGGTCACAGAACCAGAATTTTGCACCTCAAGGTACAATATATTAGAGACCCCCTTGGAAGGGGAATCAGAGGCACTCATCAGGGACCTTCAGGGCCCAGTAGCCTCAACCGCAGCAGACTCAAAAGAGTCAAAGGACTAGACAAGCACATGGGCAACAGGGATTTAAGCCCAAGCAGTGACAGGCATAGGGGCCTAGGCGAGATCATAGGTCACATGCACCATTCACACCTCCAGTGAGGACTCAACAAACCTCTCAAGGTGGTTTCAGTGGTTCTAGTAGGATAGGGGGCTTGCAGCACACTAGATCATAGGGGATACAGATACAATCTCGAGGGCCTTGTTTCACATGTGGGGCCATAGGGAACTTTGCTAGGGGTTGTCCCCAGGGTGGTAGTTCACATCCAGCATCATCTGAAGCCATAGTTGGGGACTTGGGTAAGTCCTATTAAGTATTTACAGCGCTTGATAACCGCTAGGCTAGTATCAAGCCACAGTGATCGAGGCAGCATGTATGATTTGAGGTAGTACCATCACTATCCTTTTTTGATTTAGGAGCTACTGATTCTTTTATTTTCCCATTTGTAGTGGAGTGATGTGGGCTAGTGGCAGCTAGACAGGAGGTCAAATGGGAAGTAGATTTAGCATCTAGTGTTAGAGTATCAGTTGATTCCATTGTTAGAGACTGCCAGTTATAGACAGGAGACATGACCTCCATGGTTGATTTACGTATCACCCCTCTTGATTCTTATGATGTAATCCTTGGCATTGATTTTATTTGCACCCACAGTGCCAAGGTAGACTATAGACATAAGAGGGTCGAATGTGTAGATGGCTTAGGTTCACCCATGGTGATTTCAAGGGTCCAAAGACCCATATCTCTTCGAGTGATCTCTGCCATGCAGCTTAAGTGCCGCATGCGCAAAGGCTATCAATTATTTTCTATTACCATCAGTGATAGAGAGGAGGAGGAGAAGGAGAAGGGAACATCCCTTGATGACTTCCCTATATTACAGGAATTTTTGGATGTCTTGCCCTCAGAGCTACCTAGTATGCCTCCACCTAGGGAAGTTGATTTCCTTATTGACCTTGTGCCAAGAGCAGTGCCCATATCTAGTGCCCCATATAGGATGACTACCCATGAGATTGATGAGCTCAAGGTCCAGTTGGAGGAGCTCTTGGAGAAAGGGCACATTCACCCTAGTGTTTCACCATGGGGAGTACCCATCATCTTCATTAAGAAGAAGGATGGATCACTTAGGTTGTGCATAGATTACCGTCAGATAAATAAGGTTACCATCAAGAATCGGTATCAACTCCCTAGGATCAATGATTTATTTGATCATCTTGAAGGTGCCTGTGTATTCTCAAAGATTGATCTAAAATCTAGATACCATTATTTGAGGATTGTGGAGAGTGATATCCATAAGATAGCTTTTCGCACAAGATATAGACACTATGAGTTTACCGTGGTTCCTTTTGGCCTCACAAATGCTCTAGCAGTATTTATGAGTCTTATGAATGGAGTATTTTGTACATTCTTGGACAGATTTTTTATTGTGTTCCTAGATGACATCTTGATATACTAATGAGGAGGAGCATAAGGAGCACCTGAGACAGGTTTTGCAGTGCCTGAGAGATAATTAGTTGTACAATAGTTTGTCAAAGTGTGCCTTCTTTAGGTCAGAGGTCCACTACCTTGTTCACGTTATATTAGGTGATGGTATTGCAGTCGATCCATCAAAGATCATAGCTATCATGGATTGGTCGGCATCTACCACTATGTCAGAGGTCAGGAGCTTCATGGGGTTAGCAGGTTACTATCAATGTTTTGTAGTGGGATTCTCTAGAGTGGCACACCCCATCACATCCCTTTAGAGAAAGGGAAAGAGGTTTGAGTGGACAGAGAAGTGCGAGAGGGCATTTCAGGAGCTCAAGAGAACCCTTACTAGTGCACCTATCCTAACAGTACCAGATCCTTCATCCAACTTCATGGTTTGCACAGACGCATCATTAGATGGACTTAGAGCAGTTCTTATGCAGGATGGGCGAGCCATTACCTATGAGTATAGGAAGCTCAAGACCCATAAGCTTAACTATCCTACACATGACCTTGAGCTTGCTATAGTGGTTCATTCTTTAGTGATGTGGTGTCACTTTCTTTTGGGGTATCATTTTGAGCTCCATTCAAATCACCAGAGCCTCCAGTACATTTTCACCCAGCCTAACCTTAATGCCCGACAGAGGATGTGGATGGAGTTCCTTTGTGAGTATGATTTTGATGTCCACTACATCAAAGGTAAGGAGAATGTGGTAGCAGATGCTTTGAGTAGGAGGAAACATACACTCTCCTCTTTGACTACTAGTACAGATTTGAGGAATCACATACTTCAGCATTTTCTTGAGGATGAGTTCTATTTAGAGTATGTTCAGTTGGATCGAGATTAGAGACCCCTTAAGGGGAGATTTGATGGGTTCTCCCTAGAATCTAATGGACTTCTTGATCATAGGGGTCGCATATATGTCCCTACACCCGGTGGATTATGTGACTTCATTATACATGAGGCTCATAGAGAACCATATGTAGTACACCCCGGGGTCAAGAAGTTGCATGCAGATTTGAGACAGCTCTATCACTAGCCGGGTATGAGGTTGCATATTTCTAGTATTATGGCCAAATGTTTAGAGTGTTAGAGAGTTAAGATAGAGCACAGTCATCCCAGAGGACTTCTTCAGCCACATGAGATACCGGTATGAAAGTGGGACACCATTTCCATGGACTTCATTGTCAGTTTACCTATGTCATCTCGTCGTCATGATGCCATCATGGTGACAGTGGATAGGTTAACCAAAGTGGCCCATTTCTCACCCATGCGTATGACTTTCACAACACCAGTGGTAGCACAGGTATTCTTGCAAGATATTATCAAGCTCCATGGCATCCCTTGTAAGATCATATCAGACCAGGAAACTCTCTTTACCTCTTCATTTTGGAGAGAATTGTAGACAGCTTTGGGCACCAGGCTCAATTTTAGTACAACCTATCATCCTGAGACTGATGGGAAGGCTGAGAGAGTAAATTAGGTTTTGGAGGATATGTTGCAGATGTATGTTATGGATCACCAATCCAGATGGGAGGAGTACCTCCACTTAGCAGAGTTTGCCTACAATAATGGGCATCACACATCCTTGGGTATGCCTCCTTACCAGGCCTTGTATGGGAGACCATGCCAGACACCATTGAGTTGGGATAGAATTGAGGATAGGGTTTCAGTTGGGCTAGAGTTAGTTAGGGACATGGAGTAGTGGGTTATCTTGATCAGAGAGTGTCTCAGAGAGGCACATGATAGATAGAAGAAGTATGCAGATGCAAAGAGGTCAGATAGGGCCTACATGGTTGGTGACAGGGTCTTTTTGAGAGTGCGTCTGCATAAGAGTCTGATCCATTTCGGAAAGGGCTCTAAGCTCACACCTCATTTTGTGGGACCCTTCAAGATTTTGGAGAGGATAGGACCTATTGCCTACTGTCTAGCGCTGCCACCTAGCCTATCGCATATCCACAATGTATTTCATGTATCTATGTTGAGGAAATATATCTATGACGAGTCTCATGTTATTGATTGGGATGCCTTATAGGTGGAGTCGGATGGGCAGCTCACTCTGGAGCCCATCTACATTTTAGCTTGGCAGACATTGGCCCTGTGAGGGTGCGATCTGGGCTAGGTTAGGGTCCAGTGGGATTGCTACGATGAGGTCACAGCCTCGTGGGAAGATAAAACACGCATGAGAAAGGAGTACCCCCACCTTTTTGATGAACTCTAAGAGGAAGTTTATGCCTAGAGGGGGAGGATGTGAGGTCATACCCTGACCATCCATTTCAGAGCTGACATTGTTATATCATATTTATCTGGAGGATACATTTATTTTGATATATTTTATTTTGGACCTTTTATAGTATATATATCTTATGATGACTCTACTTCGATGATGCTTAGATGAAATTATATATATATGATTCTCAGTCCTTGATGACATAATTTAGCTATTTTGCATTTTGTTCGATAATGCATTATGATTTTTATGACATGTAAAAAGTGATATTTGGTTTAAATTCTGCAAATGCCTTATGTTGGTAGGTTAGATAAGAGATTTCATTTAAAATAGGAATTATTAGTTAAATGTTCATGATTGATCTAGTTTCTCAATAGCAATGTATTAACTTTGGTTAAAGAAATATATTACAATGTGAAACATCATGAATATGCAATTTCATTCTTGAACTACTGATGTTCTTTTCAAGTGTGCACGAGGAATAACCATGGGTTCAAATCGGGGAAACAAGTTTGGGCTAAACTATGAAAATCCTTGTGAGGCCAAGATTAGCCCTAAAGGGGCAATAACCTAATTGTAAATGTGATTATGTTGTAAATGTGTTCCTTTGCATGGTTGTTAATTTATTTCTTAATTTTGTAAATTTATTTTTAGAACATGCCATGGTGTAAATGTGAGGTGTCTCTTTTAGTGTCAATTGACACATGTGATGTGGCATGGCATGCCTATGTGGATCTTTGGGTTGATTTTAACCCTAGGCTAGGTTGTAGAGTTACCATGGGGGGTAAGTTGCCTTGATAACCCAAGTCATGAGTGCTATCCTTGAGGGGGCTTTTTGAGGGTTAAATTTAGTCCTTTGAGGTAGTTAGAGCTAAGATTATCTATTTTTTGTGTAGCACTATGGGTTAGGGGTTGTTTTTCATTGTTTTGGGTGCCATGACCTCTTTTCTAGGCCTTCTTTTATGCCCTTCTTTGAAAGTGGAAAAAATTTGGGGAAAGGGAAAGACCCTCACTTCCTCCAAGTTAGTGGAGTCCCTTCCTTGCATGGAATTTGACATATGTAAGAAGGAAAGACACATGCCTCTATCTTCTTGATGAAAAAGAAGTAGATTTGGGAAAGGGAGCCTTTTAGGGGAAAGAGAGAGGAGAGTGGGGTTGATCGTCCACTCTCCAATTTGGGAGACTTGTAGTTTGTTTTGGAGGATTTGGCTACTTTGGAGGAGAGAAGAGAAGGAGAACTAGGAACTCAAAAGATCACCTCAATAACATCATCAATTGCTTGGAGTAAGGTTGGTACACCTAAGTCCATGTGTGATTTTTTTTTTCTTGCATTCTTGTTTGTTAATATTCTTGTTGAACTTAATTAATTCAAAGATTTCATGTTGTGTAAATGTGGTTTTGAGATAATATGTTGGTAAAATGAATTTTCTTTTGTTCTTTTTTACTTTTTTTGTTTTGTTTTGTTTAGTGTTGTTCATGGCAGTGAATTGACATATATCCCCCTTGGGAGGGAGGAGAAAGTCATTTGTGGGTGAAGGGCATAGTTGGGAAACTATGATAGTGTAGAGTCTCTTCTTGGGAAGAAGAGGGATGTATCATGGATGTTATGGGCTCCATGTGCCAATGCTATCTTGTGAAATTTCTCATGGGGGTGATAAGGGTTTATGGTTGTGTGTATGGAGCTCTTGGGGTTGAATTATTATCCCTGGGAAGGCATGTGTATTTTGATCATAATGAGATATTCTTGCTTGGCATTCTCCTTCATGATTTTTCCACTTTCACGCCTAATTGTGTCCATTATGACCCAAAATGTGCAAAGGCTTGGGAGGGAGTTATGTGTTTTGTTTTAGAGTTGTTAATGCGTGGTGTTTTTCTTATATGTCACCCAACCTCTTCTTGTTTCCCCTAGCTTGGGGGTGGCCTCTTAGGGGCCTAGGTTGGGAGGTGAGCTCCCATGGGTTATTCCAAAATTTTGGTTTTGCAGATTGGTACCTATTTTTTTCTCTACTTGGTGGATTCATGTTCAAAGATGGAATGAGCATTTTTAGTTGGATATAAATTTGTATATTTGAGAAAATTAATTTTTCACCTCAAGCCATAGGGCTGAGTCTTGTATAATTTAAAATTCTGGTAATTGGTTTATAAACATGTAGGAAAAGATTGTATTAGTTTGTTTTTTTAAAAGGGAAAGATGAGTAAAGTTTTGTTTTCTATTATTAAGAGATTCATACAACAAATACATTATTGATAAATTGATTTAAGAAAGCTTATTTCTTGTATGCAATATTCTGTATTAATCCTGTATTTAAGAAAAATTTACATCTATTTATGCTAGCAGATATTATTGTTTAGCTAAAATCTATTGGAGATAAATTTTGTTTACATTTGGTAATAGACTTTTAAGATGATAAGAATCTCCACATTATGATGTTCCTAATTTATGAATTATGTGTATTACATGGTTTAAATTTTACATGCCTATGTTCTTTCATGTATGAGCTATTTGTTTATATAACACAACAATAATAAATATTGTTACTGAAGCTACATTCTGTAAATTGTACATAAACAGATTGAGATAAATTAAGGTTAGATTAAAATAGAATAGCTACATATTACAATTTGTACAGAAACAGACTGAGTTAATGAAAAGATAGATTTGAAATTTGGATAGAATAAAATCTACATGTGCAAACTATAATCTGTAGAAGAAAATTTTATTCCTTAAGCTACTATATATATTTATAGCAGCCTGTGTATATATTTAATAAACATGTATCTGAAATCTGAAAGAATTACTGAATCCCTTTTCTTGGTTACATAGAAATCTATGTCTATTTCTGCAGATTTGTGACGGTTTAAATCTACATTTTTAGATATATGTTATAACCATGGAAATAAAAACTATACCAATAATTTAGATAAATAATATCATACTATTAAAACCAAGGGATTACTAATTTGTAAATCTGTTGTAGTTGTGTAAAAATAAAACAACAACAAGTATATATTATATATATATTTAAGTATATATATTTAAATATTTATATACATATATCTAATATATCATAATAAAAGAATAAAAGAATCAGAGAGTTTCTGTAACTAAAATCTATTGGGGCTTTGTTTTAAACAACCTGAATTTGTATATACATCTTTCATTTTGTACAAATATGCATACATTTAAACATATATATATCATACCAAAAGAATAAAAGAAGAATAATAATAAAAAAGAAATTTTTCTTCAACCAGACCTGCACATTTCAAAAAAAGGGGCTAGGGTTAGGAAATGGGCTGGGAGAGAAAGAGAGGAGAAAATAAAATAACAAATCAACTTTTGAATATTTTTTTTGGAGTACTAACCCTAATTTCAAATTAGGGTTAGGGATTCTCCATTGTGATAAAATATGTTAGTTCATTTATTTATTATTTATTTCCCACTTAGTAGAATTTCTTTTTTATGGGAATGTTTTTTTTTAAATTGCTTTTGAAGGAAAAATCTATTAATCAATATAATATTATTAAAAGTTTCTTTGTTTAAAACCACGCTTTTAGGAGCTTAGATAGTAATGTCATTTGTAATAAATCTTAAATATTTTTTTATAAAATAGACATTTTAAGAATTTATTAAATTTAATTTATTAGAACAATATAGAGGTGGAGTTTTAGATGGTTAATATTATGAGATAAGAAAACTTAAATTTGTTTAGTTATAAAAAAAGAAATTTTAGAAGAAACCATTTGATGCATAGATATATTTAATGTTGGAGTAAGAATAGATATTTAATTTTTAAATAAATATTAATGGACAACTTAATTAAGTCTTCCTAGTAACAAGGGGTAAATTTTTAACAAGTGATTTTTTTAAAACCATTGAGATCATTTTCTAATATTGGATTATTTTAATCCAATGTAATTTAAAAGTTGCTTTACCTGTATTTAACTTTATTTATATCATGACTTTAATGTATTTTATAAAGGAAACTTCATTAATTAAAATAAATTAAAGTTTCAAACTTAGAGTCTTCTTTTAGTTTATTAAAGCAATAAGATGAGTTAGGGGATTTTGGTCAATTTATGATATGTTTTAGTTAGGTTAATCCATAGGAAGGTTACGATACGTCTCGATTGATAATGTTTTTTTTATGTGGCCATTACATGTAGCCAGTGTATTGGTCAGTGTAAACATAATGTTAAGATGAGACTAGATTAACTGATAGGTCTTAACCCTGACTTAAGATTTCCTTTTAACCGATATGATAAGAGGTTGCGAACCAGTTTTAGCCTACTCTAGAAACCACTTGTAAATTAATCTAGATCTATTTCCTAGTAAAATTATGGGTTGAGGGGCGTTGACTCACATCATTATTTTTTCCCTCAACCCCAACATCTCCATTTGACCACTAACTCTTCAGGCTGAAACCCTTTTAGGTCTAACTTAATTTATCCTTAGGGCACTTAGTATGTTGAGAAAACAGTCTCTTCATTACCTTGTATGTAAACCCTTAAAAAAAAAATTATTGCATTTTATCAAGCAGTTTTGGGCATGACATATAGACCTAAAAGTACTTAGATAATGAAGTTCCACACATATGATTGAGGCCTTGTAGCCCTACAATTATCAAGCATAAGAATAAATCCTTAGAATAGCTACGTCCTCCAAGACTTTAAATCTTGAGGAGACTAATGTAAATACAAGCCTTGCTCACAACCCTAACTTCCCTTAGGGTCTAATATTGACCTCTTCTCTAGCCTAACTTAGGTTCTTTACTAACCCTAGCTTCCAAGGATTCTTTCCTCAAAATCCTTCACCAATTCAGCTTGAGTACACCAACAAAGAAATAAAATCATTCTTCACATAGCCATATAGATGTCTTCTTGCACCTCCTTCACTAAATGATCCCAAATGTTCAAGATCAATCATATATAGAGAGGTAGGATTATATCTTCTCAATTGGATCCAATCAATTGCCTACAAACACAATTCGCAATATAACTCTAATCGAGTTCAAAGAACCATATTAAATTCACCCAAAATAGGGCTACAAGAAATTAGGCCTAATTAGGCACCTTTTACCAAATAACTTTAAATTATCCTTAACAAGATGGAAAAATAAATTTTTTTTCTGACACCCTTTACAAAGACCTAAATAATTTTCTAGGTCTTTCCCTCCCAAACTATCTGTATAGTGGGTTCCTACTTACAAGCCTAAATTTAAGGGTTTCAACTAAAATTGAGCATAGCCATAAAAATCTTCATTTTCAACATGAAGAATCCCTCACCAAAGCTTCCCATTGAATTTGGGGCTTCTTCACACATATTTCTTTCTCTCCAAAAGATTTTATTGAAGCAACCAATGCTTTCAGTCCCTCCTTTCACCTCTGCAACTCTCTTTGATCCCTAGCCATGCATTTCTGGCTCGCCTAGGGAATCACTGTGAAAATAGCTTGCTTGCCTTCCAAGGCCCATCCTTCACTATAAAATATATAAAAGGATTCATCTTCCTAATCCCAAATTCCTATAGAGATTCCACGATGGGACGAGAAGCTAGGACCCCATTTGTAGAAACTGCTTGGTTCATACCAGTGCCAGTGCAGAAATGAAAGAAATTTATACAAGAAAGGAAATATGAAAAAAAACACAAACTAATCACATGAAGAATAAATAATTTACACACACTATCTTAAGCACCAAAGAAAATGTCGAGTTCAATCCATTAAACACTAAGATGTCAAGAAAATGCTTAACTATAACTGATTTTTCAATAACACAGTCCGTACACAGAATTTCCAAAATCATCCAACCTCATAAAAAGGTTGAGGGAGGTATTTTATAGTTGACCATGACCCTATCTTGGCATTTTGAGATAGTTAGAAAACCAAATTCTCAAAAAGACATCATTGCAAGAAATGTTGCCAATGACAACATTGACAACTTTTATAATTTTTTGGATTCTTGCATACAAAATTGGTCAACAACTCAAGAATCTTAACCAAATACATATCTAGGATAATTAAACCATCATATATGTCTCCTAAAAATTACCTTTTCCAATTTTACCCCTAAATGCATAAATGCCACTTTTGCCACAACATTGGCAACATGTACACAAATTGACAAATTTGAATAACATTTTCAAAGGTCACTAATGACCTAATGAGGCCTCCTAATCTATCACACACACCCTAGGACCCACCTAGTACCATTATTTCACTATTGGTTTGGCTAAGACCACTACAAGCCAAAAATCAAACTAGAAGCCCTAGGTTACCATATATCCTTACCTAGGTGCTCCTACACCATACTCCCCACAAAGGAAAGTCATGTCACTCTTGTGGAAAAAATTTCTTTAGAGATTTCCACCTTCTTGAAGTTTGTAGCTACGATCCATTTTTCTTCTAATTCGGTCTTATTCTTCCACTTGATTAGGTGCTCCATGAACACCTTGTGCCTTGTAGACTTCTTAACCCTTGAATCCAGAACCTTATCTTCTTCCAGCTATGACTTGGGAGCTAATATAGTAAGTTCAACATCACTCCTAATCCCTAGACTATTCTGGCCAAGCTCAGCTAATGTCCCTTTGAATTTTATCAAGTCTTGGACATTAAAAATAGGAGATATTCTCAAGTCTGAAGGTATTTATATCTTTTATGCATTAGCCCCATACTTGGCTATGATCTTGCAAGGTCCCACCCTCTTCATCTAAATTTTAGTAGGCACAACCTTATCCAATCTAGATTTGTTCAAATGAACCAATCACATAATCACCTACCTCAAACTGAATGTGTCTCATCTTTTCATCTACTTTGGCCTTCAACTTTTGTGTATTGTTTTGTATGGTCTTCTTAACTTGTTCTTGGATCTCTTTCATGGTTTGAGTGAAGTCCTCAGCATGACCACTCCTATACTTCATTCCTCCAAGATCTCTAAGTTCACACACACCCCTTGGGTGCATCCCATAGACAGTTTCAAATGGGCTTCTCCCTATTGTTCTATTCTTACTATCATTATATGCATATTCTACTTAGGGAATTACCACATCCCATATCTGACCATACTCTTTAGTGAGGCACCTCAATAGGTTACCCAACACTTTGTTAACCACCTCAGTTTGGCCATCTATCTGAGGATGGTAGGCTGAACCAAAGGAAAGATTAGTACCCAATATATTCCACAATGTTCTCTAGAAATGACTCATAAATTGGACATCCCTATCTGATATAATGCTTAGCGGAAAACCATGGATTCTTGCAACCTCCTTAAAGAACAAATATGCTATATAACTGGCATCATGAGTAGTCTTGCAAGGTATAAAATGACCCATTTTACTAAATCGATCAACCATAACATAGATATTGTCATATCCCTACTTTGTCTTGGCTAAACCCACTATGAAGTCCATTCTCACTCACTCCCATGGTCTATTTGGGACTGGCAAGGGTTGGTACAAACATGCATTGCTTATCCCTCCTTTGGTTTTCATGCACACTACACATTGCTCCACATACCTAGTCACATCTCTTACCAACTTTGGCCAATGGTAAAACCTTTGCACAAGCTCCAAGGTTTTGTTCATGCCAAAATGACCACTCAATCTCCCATTATGCTTCTCTTGTATGAGATTCTCTCTCATTGAACCCCTTGGCACACATAACTGATTACCCTTAAATAACAGTGCATTTTGCAAAGTAAAATTAGAAAACTTGCTATGGAAATGATTCTAAAAATCAATACACACCTTATAGGCTTCAACAAAGTCTTTATCTTCCTTGTAGAGATCTTTGAAACTCTCTATCCCAATGCTATTCAACTGAACTTCTTGAACATTTAACAACCTCCTACTTAATGCATCTACAACCTTGTTCAATTGCCCCTTCTTGTGCTTGATTGTGAATGTGAATGATTGAAGGTATTCCATCTATTTTAGGTGGCTATTCCTTAGTTTCTCCTGGGTATTGATATAGCTAAGGACATGGTTGTCAGTAAATACTATAAATTCCTTGGGTAGTAAGTAATGCCTCCACTTTCTAAGTGACTGAACTAAGGCATACAATTCCAAGTCATAAGAAGAGTACTTCTTGGCTTCATTTATTTTTTCACTAAAGAAGGCTATTTTCCTACCTTCTTGGCTTAACACACCCCCTACTCCCATACCACTTGCATCACATTCTATTGTAAACAATCTTTCAAAGATAGGCAATTTTAGGACAGGTTGTGTTGCGACTTGCTTCTTCAACATTTCAAAGGCTTTCTCTACTTCTAAGGTCCATGTAAACTTGGTTTTTACCCCACCCTTGATGGTATCTAACAATGGTGCACAAATACCACTGAAATCCCTAATACATTTACTATAAAATTGGGCCAACCCATGGAAACTTCTTACTTTAGTTGTTGTTGTAGGTGGTGGCCAGTTTAGGATAGCTGCAACTTTGTCTTGATCCATCTTCAAGGACCCCTTGGACACTAAAAAGCCCAAGTACACAATTTCTTTCTTTAAGAAATCACATTTCTCAAGATTTATGGCTAGCTTTTCTTCATGTAATCTCTGAAATACAATCTCTACATGCTTGATATGCTCCTCTCTTGTTTTGCAAAAAATCAGTATATCATCAAGATATACAACTAGAAACTTCCCTGTGTAGTCCTTGAGCACTTCATTCATGAGCCTCATGAATGTGCTCGAAGCATTTGTGAGTCCAAATGGAATCACAAGCCACTCATACAACCCATCTGTGGTCTTGAATGTCATTTTCCATTCATCTCCTTCCTTCACCCTGATTTGGTGATAGCCACTTTTCAAATCTAGCTTAGTGAAGTACATTTCCCCTCCAAGAAAATCCATAAGATCTTCAATCCTAGGTATGGGGAACCTATACCTTATTGTAATTTTTTTTTATGGCCCTTGAGTCTATGCAAAGTCTCCATTTTCCTCCCTTCTTGGATGCCAACACATACGAGACTGCACATGGGCTAATACTCTTCTTGATCAATCCTTGATCCAGGAGTTCTTGAACTTACCTTGCCACTTCCAAGTTATGATCAAGGGTGAGCTTATAAGCTTCCTTTTTAGGAAAAGATGCACTAGGTACAAAGTCTATCTGATGGCTTATCACTCTTCTATGGGGTAAAGTTGTAGGAGTTCCATCTCTTACTATATCTTTATACTTCACAAGCAATTATTGAATCTCTGATGGTAAGGGTTCCTTGATAGTCTTCTCTTCTTCCTTGGGCTTTAGAGAAATAGTATATCCTTCATTATCTTCATCATTAAGGTCTTTGAAAAACTCCTTTCCACTACAAAAAAAATGCTAGGAGTCTTGGGTTGTGGCTCATCCTCTTCCAATAGAGACTGAATCTTGAAAGTTTTGCCTCCTTTCTTGAATGCTATGGATTTCTGCTTCCCATCATACACTGCCCCATTGTCATATTTCCAAGGCCTTCCTAACATAAAATGGAAATCATCCATTTGTAAGATGTCACAAAGAAACTTTTCCTTATAGCCTTCTATAGAAAACTCAACCCAAGTTTGTTCATTAGCCAACACACTTTGGCCTTTATTTAACCATGTCACCTTGTATGGATTTACATGAGGTACTTTTGTTAGCTTGAGTTTGTTACTGCCTCCTCTGATATCATGTTATTTGTGGAACCAGAATCCATAATCACTTTAAAAACCTTGCCAAGGATCTTGCAGCTTATCCTAAACAAATCCCTCCTATGCTTGGGTTCATCTTTGACTGGTTGCCTTATCAACACGCTCCTAAACATGAGATTTTCTCCCATCTCTGAGTCTAGATGATCAATTTTAGGTTCCTTGACACTTGAGATGTCCTCATGAGAATATGAAAATCTTATCATGGTTTTAAGTAGTAGGTTTCTTAGGGCATTTATATGTCGAGTGGCCCAATTTACCACAGTTGTAACACTTCATACTTGCAAAGTATGAGTTGCTTCTTCCTGACCCTCTTCCTCTACTAGGGCTTCCTTGATTACCCCTACCTCTGGTATAACCTCCTCTTGGAGTGGTTTTAGTGCTATGCTTTGTCAACTTAGTTTCACCTTGGTTTCTTTTCTCATTTCCTCTACCTTGATAACCTCCTCTTTGACCTTGTTGGTCTCTTCCTCTACCTCTGCTTTTGAACCTAGAGTCACCTTTCTTTCTATTCTTTTCCTCCACCTTTAGAGCTAGTTGATGAAACCTCTAAACTTTAGTTGGTTTCCATAGACTAATCTCTTCTTGTATGTTCCACTGTAAACCACCCAAGTACCTACCCACCTTTATTGATTATTCTTCTTGCTGCCTAGACCTAAGACACAATCTCTGAAACTCCTCTATGTAAGAGGCCACATCCATGTCTTTTTGCTTCAAATTTTTCCTTTTCCTATGGATTTGAATCTCATAGTCCTCTGGCAGATAGTTTTCTTTTAGCTTGGTTACCATTGCATTCCAATTTTCTATAGGTTTCTTTCCCATTCTAATACTCTCATCTTGAAGATACTTCCACCATGTTAGTGCTGACCCTCTTAGTCTTGTCTTGGCCACCTTCAACTTATGTGCCTCTGTCACCCCTTCACATTTAAAATGGTTCTCCATCCCTTCAATCCAATCCATCACTGCTTCAATGTCCATCTTCCCACTAAACATGGGTACACCTTCCAATGCCTTGCCACCTAGTGCTTTGATGGCCTTCAAGAATGGTTCTTCATTCATTGGAGGGTCTAGTTTAGGGATGAAATCATCTTCATCTATTATCTTCTTGCCTCTATCATGACCTTCTAGGTCATTGTTCCTAGCTACATCAACAACTTCTTCTAGCCTTATCTTCATTCCTTCTAAGGCTTCTTCAAGGAGTCTATTCCTCTCCTTTTTCTCATCCACCTCTTTAGCTAGCCCTACATTAGTCACCATATTTGACTCTCCCACTGATTCACCAATAGCTGTATACATACATTGTTTTCCCAAGTCTTTAACTTTCTCCGATACCAATCTGATGTAACTACAAGCCTTGTTCACAACCCTAACTTCCCTTAGGGTCTACTATGGGCCTCTTCTCTAGCCTAACTTGGGTTCTTTACTAACCCTATCTTCCAAGGATGATTTCCTCAAAATCCTTCACCAATTCAGCTTGAGTACACCAACAAAGAAATAAAATAATTCTTCACATAACCATATAGAGGTCTTCTTGCACCTCCTTCACTAAATGATCCCACATGTTCAAGATTAATCATAAATGGAGAGGTAGGCTTCTAGCTTCTCAATTGGATCTGATCCAATGCCTACAAACATAATTTTCAATATAACTCTAATCAAGTTCAAAGAACCATAGAAAATTCACTCAAAATAGGGTTACAAGCAATTAGGCCTAATTAGGCACCTTTTACCAAATAACTTGTAATTATCCTTAACAAGATGGAAAACTAACTTTTGATTCTGACACCCTTTATAGAGACCTAAAGGATTTTCTAGGTCTTTCCCTACCAAACTGTCTGTACAGTGGGTTCCTACTTACAAGCCTAAATCTAAGGGTTTCAACTCAAACTGAGCATAGCCATCAGAATTTTCATTTCCAACATGAAGAATCCCTAACCAAATCTTCTCATTGAATTTGGGGCTTCTTGACATATATTTCCTCCTCTCCACAAGATTTTATTGAAGCAACCAATGCTTTCAATCCTTCCTTTCACCTCTTCAACTATCTATGATCCCTAGCCATGCATCTCTGGCTCACTTCACTATACAATATGTACAAGGAGTCATCTTCCTAATCCCAAAGGCCCATAGAGATTCCAAGGTGGGAAGAGAAGCTATGCCACCATTTATAGAAACTGCCTGGTTCAGACCAGTGCCAGTGCAGAAATGAAATTTTTTTATAAAAACAAGGAAATATGAATAAAAACACAAACTAATCACATGCAGAATAAAGAATTTACACACACTTTTACAAGCACCAAATAAAATGCTCAGTTCAATCCATTAAACACCAAGATGTCAAGAAAATTCTTAACTGTAACTGATTTTTCAATAACATAGTCCATACATAGAATTTCCAAAATCATCCAACCTTATACAAAGGTTGAGGGAGGATTTTTATAGTTGACCATGACCCTATCTTGATGGTTTCAGACAGTTAGGAACCCAAATGCTCAAAAATACATCATTACAAGAAATGTTGCCAATGTTGTTAATGACAACATTGACAACTTTTACAATTTTTGGATTCTTGCATGCAAACTTGGTCAACAATTCAAGAAACTTAACCAAATGCATATCTAGGATAATTAAACCATCATATATGTCTCCTAAACATTCCCTTGTCCAATTTGAACCCTAAATGCATAAATGCCACTTTTTCCACAATATTGGAAACATGTACACAAATTGACAAATTTGGACAACATTTTCAAAGAAGGTCACTAATGACCTAATGAGGCCTCCTAATCTATCACACACACCCTAGGACCCATCTAGTACCATTATTGCACTAGTGGTTTGGCTAAGACCATTACAAGCCAAAAATCAAACTAGAAGCCCTAGGTTACCATATAGCCTTACCTAGGTGCTTCTGCACCAAAGACTTATGATTATAGTGGGTCGAAAGAGGCTTCCATAGGGGCTTGTTCCCACTTGATTCATCATAGAGGATTTTTTACTCAACTAGAACACTCTCTAAAGATGCAAATAAAGAAAAGGATTGGTAACTTAGGAGTCTGGATTTCTGATTTTTCACTAGGGAAAAGAGCATAATCTTCTATCCATGTTGTTTTCTCCCAAGCCCAACAAACAAGTTGTTCATTCCCAATGTTCTCTTCTAAGTGAAATATCAAATGAGTCTAGGTTCCTGATTGTCTTATAAAGAAAATATCATACTCCCCTATCACTTAACAAGACACTACAAGTAAACCTTTGTTAAAAAGACTAAGAAATAAGTTAATGAAAAGACAATAGTTATGTGTATCTCCTAGGCAACTTGCAAGACACAAAAGCGTTTAGTCTAATGTTTTTCAAAATGTCTTCTACTACTATCTTGCAACTCAAGATATCATTAGATTTTTATATCAATCTTCATATTCAAGGTGCTACAAAAAAACCTAGATGAATTAGTAACATAAAATATTACTAGAAACTGGAATTTTTTTATTACAAACCGTAGATGACAATTTCATGTCACAAACAACAATCTACATAGACAACAATCAAAATTTACAGGTGATAGTCAAAAAATATAGATGATTCTTCCAGGTTGCAAACAATGATCTATGCAAATGACAATCAAATTGTGTAGATGACAGTTAAAAATCACATACGACTGTCAAAGAGTGTAGATGACAGGAAGTGATAAATTTAGAAAATAGTATACCTGACACATGAGAGCATGATTCTCAAGGAGCGTAGATGACCAAACCTAAGCACATATGACAATCTATGGAGATGAAATTCAACCTACACTGATGAAAATCTATGGAGATGATAGTCAACCTGCATAGACGGAAATTTAGAAATCAGAGTCAGTCAAACGTAATTAAAAGAAATTTCTGAAAATTTTTATCAGCATTTAACTCTGTTAAATTATCTTTCTAACATAAACCCAAGAGATAAAAACTCACAATATTTCCAAAACCAATTTAAATAAATAAAATATTCTAGTCCTTTTTAAGCAAGTCAGAGACGACGATCTGCGCAGACGACAATTCGAAGTCAGAGATGACTTTGTGTGAACTCATAAATGAAAAAGCATGACAGGGTTCAAAAAGTGATGGAAGTTTTTCAAAAATTATTTTTCAAGGACGTGCATCCCATAGGGAATGCCAAAATGTTTATGATGAAAACCTACCTATGTGGAACAAGCTTAGACATGCAAAAATTAGGCAAATAAATCATTTCTAATCTAACATATTCATAAACTTGCAACTACACAAAGCTTACAACATAACCTTGTTGGAAAGTTATGTTTTTGGTGTGATATGAGACACTTAAAGGTTTTCATTTATGGAAACACATCTGATAGTATGATTGAGTTAAGTACAGTTTTGGAGATATAGTTATGAAATTGACTAAGTATAGAAATAGAAGTACAGAGAGTATAACAATATTGTTTTGGACAATGAAGATCATGTTTGATATTTGATGACTTGTGAGCTTAGAGGAAGATACTATGGGATATGTACGATCTTAAGTTAAGATCAATTTATTTTTTGTGATGAAAATAGAGAGTTAGAGAGATTTGAAGACATGCTAAGACCACGAAACAGTGAAACAGAGCAGTTGAATAGTTGTGACGATTGAGAGAGCATGAGATAGAATCCAAATGTGCTAAGTTGGATTGGTATTATAAATTACCTATACTTTGCTAATACAAGAGCGTCGACATTACATTTACTTTTTGTATAAGTATTTATTTAGTTTTGTATTGTAATTGAGAACCGATCAAATGATGTAAGACATATATATATATATATATATATATATATATATATATATATATATGAAGAAAATTTTGTAAAATGAATATGTATGTATGTATGGAAGTGTATGTGAAAGAGTTAGAGATGACTGATGGTAGATGCGAGATCAGAGATTGAAATTTTTTTTTGAGAGCTATAACTAGAACTATCTAAGCATTGGAGATGCTTGTTTTTGTTCATTACAAAGAACACTTTATAATAGAAGTATTGGTTGTAAGAGATCAAAGCTCAATGTACCCCTAAAAGGGTGTTGTATACCTTTAATAGGGTTGATATTCATTTAAGAAGGAAATTTACTATGTAATATTCAGCTCCTAACAGGGCTAGGTTTCCTAACATGGAAATTATACTTTAGTGCATGCTTGTGGGTACCATCCCCACCAGGGTTTTCCCTTGGCCAGGGTTTCCTTGACAACAAATAATGTTGTAATGAGTTGTGTGTTATTTTCTTATGTTCTTTTCATTTCAGAAATCTTATGGTTTATTTGGAATTGATTTAATTTTAATTTAAAGTGTTTTAATACTGAGTCAACCCCCCCTCTCAATATTACTTAATCCTAAAAATTGGTATCAGATATTTTTTCCCTTGAAAAGATAGTTTAACAACTTAAGCGAGATCGATTCTATAAGTTTGGAAGAAAACTTTGAAGCAACACTTGAAGACCTTGACAAACAAAAAGCATAGAATGGTGAATTGAGATTCAACTTAAAAAGAGCTTAGGGATTCATTAAGAAACTGAAAGAACGGCTTGAACTTTCTAGAATTCATAGATAAGATCTTATGGTTTAGATAAAAGAGGATTCAGACAATGATAATTCAGATCAAATAAAGCAACTTGAAAAAGAGAATGATACTTTGAAGCTTAATCATGAAACAATGGCTAAAGAGATTCAACAAGAAAAAGATGCTAAAAACAAGATTGAAGAAGCTTTGAAGGATGCTAATATTCTGATGGGATAAATGGATATTGAGCTTGATCATTACAAGAACAAGTTTCTAGAATTGGGGAAATATAATCAGATCATTAAAGGTGAACTTGTTGAGACAAAGAAACATATTGAAAGACTTCACATAAGCAGTGACTTGATCGATGAATAAAGAGATAGATGGAAACCTAAAGGAGATATGACTGGTGTTGAATTTAATGAAGCTGAATGTTCTAAGAATCAAGAAGAAAAACCTGATGTGAAGACTGATGGAGGAAAACCTATTCTTGAAGAACCTAAAGAATAGATCAGACCTTTTAGAGGTAGATATTTTGGATGTAATAAGTTTGGACACATGAAGAGAGACTGCAAAGGTAATTCCCCTTTCAAAATTTTTTTTGGTTATTGTTTTAATTGTCATGCATATGGGCACAAGAAAAAAGAATGCAAGAAACTTGATCGATCTAGATATAGACAAGATAACATCAGAGGAGAATCGGAAGTTAAACCCACATATTACAAATGTAATAACCTTGAGCACATTGCAAGGTATTGTAAGTTACAAGTAAATCAGAATAGACCTCCTCCTATTTTCTACAAATGCAACAATCTATGGCATATAGTGAATTTTTGGAGGTACAATAGAGAATACAATAGAAGAGTACCACCTCCTATGAATACAAAGAGGAATGACATGTTGGAATTATTGGAATGATGTACTGAGAGGGGAGGGGTGAATTCGTACCTCTAAAACTTTTTATGTGATTGGCCCATTAACCTTTGTGTCATCAGATTTGTATGTACCTATCTATATGTTCATCTTTGATTATGTATGTGTGATCATAATATAAGTTCTTTATATGTACAAATATTCAAGAAAATTTCATGAAAACAAATAACACATAACACATGATATGATATTGTTGAAAACTCCTGTTAGGAAGTAAAAACTGCAGTGGGGGCGTCTACCCACAAAACCTCACTATCTGCAGATAAGAAGGGAGCTGGTAAAGGCTTAAAAATGATCACTTCTGATGATCTACCCTATTAAGAGTATTAGAGTGGAGACATTTTAGGATCTACTTCATTTGAATCTTTAGCAACATCGTTAGGTGTGCACTCTGTTAAGAGATTTGTTAAAGAACTGTCAAGTCCGCCTTGTACAAAAGGATTTATGTTGTGATGCACTTGTTAGAATGCAACTATAATATAAATGTTGATCTGATAGTGAATGCAATCTCTAATTGCTGATAGAAGATCTTGTATAGCTTACAATGTATGTATGTAATCACCTTGAGTGATTGAGTAATACCTTGTCTCTACTCGTTGGTAGCCTTCATGTGTTCTTGATAACTGTTGTGATCTGTTTCTGAACTTTGCATGAATTCTCTTCTTATGCTTAGATGCTCTCCATAGCTACTATCATTCTTCAAATGATTGCAAGTCTCCTTTTTATTACAAATGATGGAACATCTATTTATACTTGTTTCTAGCTCTATTCTTGATTCACGCTTTTCAAATTAACTCTAGATCCAAGGTTTACAACTTGACCTTGATCTTTAGTTAGATATGTTTTAGATCCATTAGGATGCTTTAAAACATTTAAAATATGCTTGCTTGACCCTTAAGTTAAGATTTAAAACAAATAAAAACTCTATAAATAGAATTACATTGCTTTATCTAACATGTAAAAATCAGATCCACTTTCTGTGGGTTCTTTAACTGACTGTCGGTTTTGATGGTCGTGCTACTCTGTCAGTCTGTCAATTTTCTTCTCCATCAATGTTCCTTACTTGAATTTTTCATTAGGTATGCCTTTTCTGCTCTATCGATTATGCTTACTGTCTACCGATTATGCTTATTGTCCACCGGTTATGCTTATACCGATGACCTTCATCATGTTTTTCTCTTTAAGTATACTAATGGCAAAACTTAATGTCATCAAGACAGTGATACTGGTAAGAGTTTTTCAGATTAAAAAAGTGAATTTGACAATTTTTTCAAGAAAGAAGAAGATAACAATAGTGGTAAGGTATCGAAAGTCAAAGAGTCAAATGAGATGTTGGTTCAGGGAGAGATAATAGATGATACTAAATCTTTGCATGATGTTAACACTACTACATCAACCTAAATGGCCAAACATGACCTTAGGGGGAGAATTGGATGAAGATACCAAATTATATCCAGCCCCTGATTCTGAGGAGTAAGCTCAAGCGATCTTGGTTATGATATACACAAACAATATGGAACCCATATTTGAGAGCGCAACATTAGACAATTCATATTATGTGATCGCGAGATTTGTGATTGACTGGACAGTGTACGAAGTTAATTTTATTGGGTAATGTGCATTTCTCACTTAGCGATGAATAAAAGACATATGACATTCTTATTTCTTCACCATTCGAATAGTAGTGACGAAGGAGAGAAGATATTAGAGAGCATCAAACTACCAAGAAGCCATATTGCATGATCGATCAAAGTGGAAATTCAAAATTCAGCATGTTTAATGTATTTAGACTATCTACTTGAAAAGAAGTTATGGATTCACCATCAATTTATGATGTTGTAGTTTGACCTAGATATAAATTCAAGAAAAATCCATTTAATTCTTGTGAAGACGACCCTAAAGGAGCCTTTTCCCAAACACCACATGGAGTCTTGCACGTAGAGGATATTAGGACATATATTCATTGCAAATATGACACATTGGGAGATGATGAGATTGCTAAAAAATGGAAGGCATGCAAGGTGATGATGGTAAAATGAAGGATGAATTCAATAACATAGACAACGTGAGCATTATAAAAATATTAGACTTGTATGAATTTAAAAAATAAGAATGGTTCAATAATATACTTAGCAGAGTTCATGACCAATTCATCTGGATAGGAGAGTAACCTGTAAAGATTTGTAGTCAGTTGATTTATGACATAACTAGGTTACACAACACTAGATTTATACCTGTGGTGTATTTCATGGGACTTGGGAATTCTGAGATCAGCTACATCAAAGGCCAGAAGTTGTGTCACACATGGAAGGATGTTATACAGCTATTGTATGAACCCTATTAGACACATTTAGAATATTGAAGACATTATTGCAAAGGATAGGGCTACTCTGGACATCATGTGGACAATTTTGAGACCTCACAATTTGTAATGGAGATGGATAGATAGGTATCAAAATTTTTGGATAAGTTTAATGTCTTGGATATAGAGAAAGGGAGAGTAATGACAAGATTTGGTTTGCTGAAGAGTCTAATCACTCCTAAGCTATCAATTCTTGAAGTTCATCTATCTGATATGGAGAAGACTATAGATTCATTGAAAAAATCTATGCCCATGGAGTTAAAAGCAGCAAAGACTTCATCCTTTGCATTGAATGGACTAATACATGTTAGTCAGTTATTGGTAGAGTCATGGTATGCAAAAGTGAAGACCTTGGAAGATTTCTTTCAAGATATTCTAAAACTGGAAAATAAGCACTAATTTCTACATTTTTGTAAATTTTGGATACACCTTTGCCATTTTTTTCAAAGGGGGAGAAGAGAAGACAATAATGAGAAAAGTAGAAAAGAAGAGAAAAAGAAAACAGTTTTTGTTGGGACACTTAGTCATTTTTTGATAAGTGTTTCCATCAATGTCAAAGGGAGAGATTGTTGGAAAGTGATGTTTTGGTGTGATATGAGACACTTGAAGGTTATCATTTATGGTAACAGATCTGATAGTATGATCAAGTTAAGCGTATTTTTAGAGATATAGTTCTGAAATCAACTAAGTATAGAAATAGAAGCACAGAGTGTGCATGTGTAAATGGGGTACTGCAAGCTACATGACCAACACACACTTCAATAGATCCTTATATGGTTAGTGGGTTAGAAAAAAAGAAATATGAAAACAATAAACAACTACACTAACCTAAACCAATCTAATTCCTTCTATTAGGCAGGAGTATGAGCTTGCTCTCAGGTCATCGCAAGCTCAGTGTCTACACCAATAACCTAAATGAAGGATTTTAAAGCTATGCTAAATGATCTAAAGTGATAGATGTAGGATGTAGATTTGTGATAGATGTTTGCATGCCTAAAACAAAGTAACAATTAAAGCTAAATGATTAAAAAAAAGATAAAATGCAAGAAAACTAGAATGTGAAATGCAGCATAATAATGATAATAAAAATTAGGTTCCTTTGTGAAGGAAATGAGTTTCTCTTTTATAGAAATCTCTCTCGAATCGACAGTCGAGATTGAAAGAAAAAAGTGGCTTAGATTCGATTAAAGAAGCAGAATCCATGTGAAAGAAATGTGATTGGTCAAAAGAGTCAGTTGACTGAACTAACTGATTAGTCTTTTCGGAAACTTCCAAATTGATTTTTAGTTAATTGAAATGTTTCGAAATTGATAAATAGTGGAGAATCAGTTAACTAAGTGGAATTGGATTGTTTCCAATTTGATGATCAGTTGACTAGATTTGATGATGTCATATGCATTTTTAATAATTTAAATAATTTTGAATGCCTATTAATTTAATTCCCTTGTTTATTTAATTAACAATTTTGTATTTTTATTTAATTAATATATCAGAATATCAATTAAATAATTAACATAAGGTTTATTTTCCAATGTAATATGAATTTAGGGATTAATTAATTAATCAAGTAAGATGATCGATTAGGACCCAGGGTTTAGGTTAGATTAGTTTAACTTTGATAGATTGAGGAATTTCCTATTTGATTTAGGACATAGAATAATAAAGATTAGGGTTTCTTGATTAATTGTTGAGATTGGGGTCTAGGGTTTAGATGATCATTTTTAGGTGATTACATTTTCCCCTCTTTGAATTGATGTGCGATCAGCACATTGATTCAAAGATCTATTAGCAAGAAGTCCCAGAATAGTTTGATTTGAAGTGATGAAACCATTCTTTTGAAGAAGATCAACTTAGAGCCCAATTGGACGAAGATCGATCAAAAGATATAAAATAGAATGCTTAGCTTGATTTGAAGCGATAAAACTGAACATTTGTCAAGAACTCTTAAACCGTTTGATTGGTTTGAATGAATAACCAGTTTGATTTGAAGAGATGAAACTTATTACCGTTAAGAGATTTGAATAGCAAGAAAATTGACTTGAATTGAAGCGATGAAGCCAATTTGATCAATGTATCTAGTTTCAATAATTAATAGCCCATATAAGACTGATCTTGTTTGGTTTTGAGTGTATTCACCACTATAAAAGACCATTGATTAGGTTGCCTTTGATTTTAAGATGATCTCAACTTGATTTGATGTGATGAAGCTGAGATGCCCCAAGTGATGGGGTTTTGATTAAGGATGTGATCACTTGAATGTTAATGTCTTGATCCTGCCCCCTTAGGAGAGAAATCAAAATATGGCTAGGTGTCCCAGTGATGAGAAGCAATTTGATTGATAACATGATGCAAGAAGAAGATGATATGATTAGAAATAGGTCCCAAGTGGTTAGGACCAAAGATGTACTTGATGGGAGGTCTTATTTGACCAAGATTGACCAAAAGTATGATACATGGATTGATTAGAAGAAGATCATGTGAGATATACATTAGTTGTGCAAGTGGTCAATTTCAGATTTTGATTTCCATCCTGAAAATGGAATCAGGACAGTCTAATTAGCGAGGGGTGTCATGTTTACACCTAACTGACAACTTAAAAATGAGAAGATTGATTGATAAGAACCTGAGATCCTTCACAATGGAGAGAGATAAAGTTATTATGTTGATTTCAACACCAAGTAGATGCAGATGCAAGACTGACATTAATTCAACCTAAGGTGTAGTCACTGAAGCTTTACCATTAAAAATTATTCATCATCGATCATTTTTGGAACATCGAAGTTGATAAAATCCTTACTGGTGCCACTGTGATCATAAGAATATGAATATGACTTTCATCGGACAAAATATGAGAAAATAATGTAAGCATCGGGGCACAAAAGTTGAGATGACCTGAACATTTTTTCTAGTTGATGTTGTAAGATTATACTAGTATCGAGGCATTTGAAGCAAAGATAACCATGAGTGTGATCTTGCATAAACAAACATATCAATAACAGTTAAGGAGATAGTGTTGGAGATTTGATTCTGAATAGATGATTGATTGTATGTTTATCATTGATGACAACATATAATACACAGCAGTACTTCTGTATGTAGTTATCCATATGATGACATGAAGACTTGCGTGGATAGACACATGTTGTTAACATGTTTATTATGCTATGTTCATACACGCAAACCCAGATATGATGTTTCAGTAAAGATATGTAATTATGTTAGTGACGGTTACAGTTCTAGAGGAATAACAGTTTAAGGTCGATGTATGTAACGTGTTTATTGAGTTGCACCTATCTTTAGGATATGCGTGTGCATATTCATAATGAGTTATGAGTTGTTGATATTAATCTAAAGGCACCAAACGTATTTCAAGAAGATTGCAAAGTTATGATTAATTTTGTGAAGCTGACTTAGTGAAGCGACGCATCTATTTAGTTTATACTTGCGTAGTTGTAATTAAGCTTGCGCACTTAGTAGAGCCAACAAGAATGTTAAGAAGAGTTTTCCTATAGCTCCCATGATCTCATACTTGGTGTATGTACTTATAGAAGGTCATTTGTGATAAGAAGAGTTGCAAAAGCCAGAGATAAGAAAAGCAGAGCAGAGTGTTAAAGCAGTAGAGCTATATTTATCATATGTTGATAATATAGATATTGAAGTTGAAGCTTTCAGAATATAGATAAGATTGTTGTAGTTCTTTACAAGAGGTTAAAGCATCAGCGCACAAAAGGAACTGATCAGACAAGCAGTGTCACAAACAGTAGTTCACCTTGTTGATACAGTGTGTATCAAATAACCAGAAGGTTGTAGCCTTCACCTCTTGGACAGTGAGTCCACCACCCCTAATAGGGTTATTGTAAAAGACTCCTAATAGGGTCTGACCCTTAACCAGGTCACTATACTACTGCATTGTAAAAAAAAACTCCTAACAGGGTTGGAAGATCTTTTAACAGGGATCACTATAAATAGTATAGTTCTTTGTGGGTACTAATTCCCACCGGGGTTTTTACCATTTGGTTTCCCCGTAACCAAATTGATGTGTTGTCTAAAGTGTTATCTGAATGTGCATTTACTTTGTATCAATCTGGATTAATAAGTATAACATAAAGATAAAGTTGTTGATAACTATTTCACCCCCCCCCCTCTCAGTTATCCCTGAAGTATTCTAACAATTGGTATCA
>MU217207.1:34800-49244 GCA_018584345.1 Thuja plicata | reverse complement strand
AATACACAGTAGTACTTCTATATGTACTTATCCATATGATGACATGAAGACTTGCGTGGATAGATACATGTTGTTGACATGTTTATTATGCTATGTTCATACACACAGACCCAGATATGATGTTTCAATAAAGATATGTAATTCTGTTACTGACAGTTACAGTTCTGGAGGAATAACAGTTTAAGGTCGAAGTATGTAATGTGTTTATTGAGTTGCGCCTATCTTCAAGATATGTGTGTGTATATTCATAATAAGTTATGAGTTTTTAATATTAAGCTAAAGGTTCCAAACGTATTTCAAGAAGATTGCAAAGTTATGATTAATTTGGTGAAGCTGACTTAGTGAAGTGATGCGTCTATTCAGTTTATACTTGTGCAGTTGTAATTAAGCTTGCACGCTTAGTAGAGCCAACAAGGATGTTAAGAAGACTTGTCCTACAGGTCCCATGATCTCATACTTGGTGTATGTACTTATAGAAGGTCATTTGTGATAACAAGAGTTGAGAAATCCAGAGATAAGAAAAGCAGAGCAGAGTGTTAAAGTAGCAGAGCTATATTTATTATATGTTGATAATATAGATATTGAAGTTGAAGCTTTTAGAATACAGATAAGATTATTGTAGTTCTTTGCAAGAGGTTAAAGCATCAAAGTACAAAAGGAACTGATCAGACAAGTAGTGTCACAAATAGCAGTTCACCTTGTTGATACAGTGTGTATCAAATAACCAGAAGGTTGTAGCCTTCACCACTTGGATAGTGAGTCCTTGGATAGTGAGTCCACCACCCCTAACAGGGTTATTGTAAAAGGCTCCTAACAGGGTCTGACCCTTAACCAAGTCACTATACTACTGCATTGTAAAGAACAACTCCTAACAAGGTTGGAAGATCTTTTAACAGGGATCACTATAAACAATATAGTTCTTTGTGGGTACTAATTCCCACTAGGGTTTTTACCATTTGGTTTCCCCATAACCAAATTGATGTGTTGTCTAAAGTGTTATCTGAATGTGCATTTACTTTGTATCAATCTAGATTAATAAGTATAAGATAAAGATAAAGTTGTTGATAACTAATTCACCCCCCCTCTCAGTTATCCCTGAAGTATTCTAATAGATAGTTCCAACCTCACCTTAGCATACAAATAAACAAGATTGGGGGATGTTAGGATTTTCTGTCTTAATGCAGGAGCTCTTACCACATACACCTTATTTATTCAACTTTGCTAGATCATCGGGACCACACCAACAAGCAGTAGAAAAAGAAAATATTGACAAAAAATAATGAAAACAGATAGCATACAAAAAAAGTTTAGCATACTTCAGCCAGTTTCAATGTTTTTGGATCTATATATGTATAGGGGTGTTAAGAAATACCATTGTGCTTGTGATTATGATGTGTTTGATTGGTACTGGTCTATTGTTTATGTTTGTGGTATCCAATGTGTGTTAAGAAGTATAGATGCGTCCAAAGATAGTGTTAACAAACACTATTGATTAGGATGTTGAGAAACATTCATTGTGTTAGTAGTGAATTGTCCTTCAAAAATGACAAGATTAATGACTCTAGTGTAGTCCAAAGATGTGATCAAATTTGGGGACCCATGCCCCAAGTAGAAAACGGTGATGACTAACTTGACTCATAATGCAAGGAAAAAGCTGATTCAATTGCCCCCAGGTTATGACTCTGGATTGGTTTCAAGCCAAGAGGGTTCTCAGAAGAACCAAAGTGTCACAAAAGTGACTGAAAGCTATGTACAAACTGAAGAAAAGGATTTCCAAGACTGAGCATTGATAGATGGAGCACTAAGTACAAGAGGTGCTTATTTACCAGGTTTTCACCTACTTGGCAGAGATTCTTTTTTTGCTACCATGGCACTTGTTTACCAGGTTTTCACCAAGGCACTTTTTCTTCTTTTTCAATTTTTTTGTATTTTCTCATTTTTTTTATTTTTTTTATTTTTCTCTTTTTTATTTTTTTTATTAATGCATCAAGGCGCCTATTGCTAGGTTTTCACCAGGATGATCATTTTTTCAAGACTTTTTTCAATTTTTAGATTTTTTTCAGGATCATAAGTATGTACATGGTGTTGATCACCGAGAATGCCTTAGGTGTAGAACTTCTTCAAATGGAGAGTGTTGATGGACTCCCAAAGTGGTTATCCTTTAGGTGTGGAGAGTCGATAAGCTCCGGAGTTGAATGGTGCAGTAATGAAATAAGGACCCAGCCAGTTGGGTTCAAATTTCCTCTTCTACTCTCAATGTGACTGATAGTGGGGATTTTCTCTCAACACAAGGTCATCCACCTAAAGTTCTCTAGGTCTTACTTTCTTGTTGCATCCTCTTGACATTTTCTTCTAATAAGATCTGAGGTGATCAAATTCCACTTTCTGATGTTCATCTAGTAGCTCTAGTTTTTGGAGTCTCAAAACTCTGTATTCTTCATCTGGTATAAGTCTGCACAAAGAAACCCTAAGAGATGGATTTCTACCTCTAGGGTAAGACTACTTCTACCCCATATACCAGTGCAAATGGGGTTTCCCCTGTTGGTGTTCTGATGCTTGTTCTATAATCCCATAATGCAGGATTGATCTCCATGTTCCAATCCTTTCCAAACTTTTTAACCGTATGATGCAAGATTTTTAGAAAATTTTTATTTGAGGCCTCGGCCTATCCATTACCTTGCAGGTAATAGATGGAAGAACAGTTTTGTATTATTTTTAAATTTGCATACAACTCTTCCATGGTGTTGTTCTTAAATTTTCCTCCATTGTCAATGATGATGGAGGAAGGTATGCCATAATGACAAATGATGTAGTTCAAAATAAACAGTGAGACTTGTTGTCATGTCGCTTTAATGAGTGGTACTTCCTCAACCCACTTGGTGAAATAATCTATAGATGTAATAATAAAATTGTGTCCATTAGAAGATGAGGGATGAATCTGTCTGATGAGATCAAATTCCCATTGTTGAAAGGGCCAATGTGTGACAAAAGGGATGAGCTCCCTTGTTGGACATGGATAAGATTTCCATGCAGCTAGCATTTCTTACAAGATTTTTCAAACCTTATAGCTTCTTTCTCCACATCTAGCCAATAATACCCCGCTCTAGGAAGTTTTTGAGTCAAAGTCAGACCATTAGAATGAGAACCATAAACTCCTTCATGGACTTCAGAAAATGTACATTTGGAATCTTCTTTTTCTAGACACCTAATCAAAGTACCATCTAATCCTCGCCTATACAATTTGTTGGCCACGAGAACATATCGTGAGGCATTGAAGATGAGGTGTCATTTTTCATTTTTGGTTATTCCATCAGGAATGACCTGATGGTGTAGGTAAGAGTAGACATGGTGATAATGGGAGGATTCCTTTTCAATGACTGAACAAACCATTTGGGATTCAAGAGCATTGTAGGAAGGGAAATGGATTTCTTCCAATAGGAGCTCATAGAGGAAATCTTCCTCTTATTGTGGCAAGGATGCTAATGTATCCATGGCATCAGCTACTCTATTCTGTGTCCTTGGCACTTGTTGAAATGTGATGAAAGTGAATTATTTCTTAAATTCATCAACCATTCATTTATAAGGCATGAGTTTTTCATCCTTAGTTTGGTATGCATCGTTGATTTGTTTAATTACAAGTTGAGAGTCACTATGGACATGTAACTCAGAAACATTCCATTCAAGAGCCAGTTTGATTCCATTTACCAGTACTTCATATTATTCTATGTTGTTTGTAAAAGGAAATATGAGCTTGTACTCCTTTGGAATGGAATAGTTTTGAGGAGTTAGAAACAAAATCCTGGCACCTGAACCTTTTTGCGTGAAGGATCCATCGAAGAACATTTTCCAAGATCTGTGAGTGATGTGCAAAATAGATCCATCTGGGAACTCAACATTAATTGGTTCATTTTCATATAGTGGAGCATCCTCCAATTGATCTGCAATTGCTTGTCCTTTGATTTCTTTATGCTCAATATACTCTATGTCAAATTCACTAAGAAGCATAACCCATTTATCCAATCTGCCAGTGAGGGTAGCTTTACTTAGGAGATACTTCAAAGGGTCCATTTTAGCCACAAGTTTGACTGAGTGAACCAACATGTTGTGTCACATTTTCTGTGCAAAGACTACTTCTAGGAACGCTTTCTTGATCATAGAGTAGTTCATCTCATAGGATACCAATGCCCTACTGATATAGTAGATAGCATGTTGTTTATTGTTTTCATCTTCTTGCGCTAGAAGTGCCCCAATAATGTTGGGGTAGCTGAAATTTACATAATAAATGGTTTTCCTTGTTGAGGTGGCATGAGTACTGGTGGGTTTTCTAGGTACATTTTGATTTGAGTGAAATTTTTGTCACGTTCTTCACTCCATTGATAAGTAATGCCCTTGTGCAGAGTCTTGGTAAATGGTTGTGATCTATCATCCAATTGTGAGATGAACCTTTTGATAGACTAGATTCTCCCTTGGAGTTTTCTCATCTAACTGATGTTCTTAGGAGGTGGCATTTCCAGTATCACTCATATGTTTTTAGGATCAACTTCTATGCCTTTAGCTAAGATAATGTAACCCAATAGCTTGCCAAATGTAACATTGAATGCACATTTCTTGGGATTCAACCTTAACTTGAACTTTACCATTCTGTCCATGATTGGGCCTAAGTCTTGTAGGTACATAGATCATTTCATTGTTTTAGCAAGAGTATCATCCACATAGTCTTCCATGGTTTTATGCATCATATCATGGAAGATAGTTGTTATTGCCCTTTGATAGGTAGCTCCTACTTTTTTCAAACCAAAAGGCATGACATTCCAGCAGAGAATTCCCTAGGCACATGTGAAGGAAGTCTTTTCTTGATCCTCTAGTGCAATCTTAATTTGGTTATACCCAAAGAAACCATCCATGAGAGAATACATTTCATACCCAACTGTCATGTCTACAATCATGTCGATGTTAGGAAAAGGAAAGTCGTCCTTTGGACATGCTTTTTTTAGATCCCTAAAATCAATGTAGACTCTCATGGTTTTGTCTGGCTTTGATACTGCTACAATGTTGGAAATCCATTTTGCACAATCAATAGCTCGAATGAGTCCAGCTTTGAGTATTTTTTCCAATTCAGCCTTGATAAGTAATGCAACATGAGGGTGCATTTTTCTGAGTTTTTGTTTTACTGGTTTTACTCTAGGAGATATTGAGAGATGGTGCATGATAAGATCTAGATCTAAACTAGGCATATCTAAGTATGTCCATGCAAATTTTATCTTCTTCTCTTTAAATAAGTCTGTGAATTCCTTGAGCTCTTATGCAGACAAAGATTTAGCTAAATGAATGATGGGTGTTCCTCTGTACCACTATTCACTAGTTGAGTTGGCTCTATGAGAACTGATGATCAGTCATGTAAATGATTAGGAAAGACATCAAGAATCCCATCCTTAGGTACCTTAGAGAGGTTTTCACCTTTGGATGCATCTTTTCTTTTTACTATTTTGGATTCTGAAACTGCCACAATGTGGTTTTTGCCTTCAGACCCTTTTATTTTTTTTCTTTTTTATTTTATAACTAAGATACATGATGTCCTCTTCAGTCACGCTCACACTAGGTTCATTGGTGGAAAAAGTGACAAGTTCAGCGGTGTTAAGATAGTAGGCTAAAGAATAGTCATTAGGGAATGTAGGCATTTCAGTAGGTTGTCCCTGTAAGGACCAATCAATGAGTTTAGGATGCTTTAGTGGTAAAGGTTCGATGGGTTCGAGGGAATTCATGGTATGTTCATCGTAGATGGTGACTTTTAAGTAGATTCCTAGACCTAAACCTTATATAGATGTGTTCAAATAAGAAAGAGCCCTAATGTCATCATCGAATCCCATGTCAGAAATAGGAGGTCATAATTCGTCAGACCCAACCTCTAAGCCTTCGCCCACTTTGAGTATGGGTACATATCACTGAACTATATCCATCTCTTTGTCTAAATTGCCTTTTGAAAGACTGTCAAACTCATATTCATGGGAGTCTGTTTCATCATTAGGTTTCATCTCAAGGACATGAGTGAAATATACTCTTTGCCCCCAGTTTGGATGAGTTCTATCTAAAAACTCTATTATGGTTAGACTCATTTCTTATGTATCTTGGTCTTGTTTGGATATAGTAGTCTCTGAATGATCATAATTCATTGGTGATTCCTCTAGAACATGCTCTTTAGTAGCATTGACCTGTGGTGTTTCTTCTTCAAAGAGAAGAGCTAAGATATTGGGAGGAATAGGAGAAGGATATCCATCCTCCTCATCAGAATCGTCAAAGTCATCCCACTTGGGAGTGGGTGTGTCAATGCTTTTTTCTATTGTGTTCTTCTCTACTTCATTTAAATAAACCTAATGTCTCATTCCTTTATCTAGACAATTCTTTTCTCTTTTTGCTTTCCTAGCTAAGAACCCTAGACTAGTTGTGTCTCTAGGTTGTCTGAATTTAACATAGATTGGTTCTTTAAGTCCATTTTGATTACATCCAATGGGTCCTTTACCTGAATAACCCATTTTACAAGCTAGTTCATACCCCACTCCAAATGTTTCTGGTGATATTTCATGTTGTTCAACCTCATTATTTTCAAGTTCCTTATATAGCCAATCCAGAATGGCTTGTTCTTCTTTTTCATCCTCTAATGGTATGTCGGCTTTAACAAAGTCACCATCATAGATTGCTTGGGGTGTTATCAGTTTCATCTTTTCCGAAGGTCTCCCATAGGACATAGGTGATGTGGGAAGAGATGTAATTGATAGTATGGGTTCCACTGTGTATCCACCCATACCAATGTCATTTATCTTGAGTTTATTTTCCATTTCCTTCAGAAAATTTATGGTTGATTCAGAGTTGGACACCTCACTGTTATGCGGGACTAGAGTGTTCGCTGCTTGTCTTAATGCATTATAGGCATAGCTAGTGTTTTTTAGGAATATTTACCTCTACACCATTGAATGGGAACTTTATACACTAATGCAACATTGATGGTACCTCCTGCATCTCATGGATCTAAGGTCTTCCCAATAGGATGTTGTGGGCTAGAGGGAGATCCAGAACTTGGAAGGTAACATCCCTCTCAATAGGACCCACTCAGATTGGTAAAGTGACAAGACCTTTAGAAGATCTTTCTTGTTCATCATATGCCTTGATAATGATTATCTTTTTAGGATCAATGGCATGCTTTGAAAAGCCTATTTGCTTGATTAACCTGTATGTGCAGATATTCAACCCTACACCTCCATCTATCAAGACCCATCTGACATGATGTTTTTGGATCATGACTTTGATATGCAAGGGGAGATTGTGTGGATGACTTAAAGAGTTGTCATCTTCTTTTGAGAATGATAGGTAATGAGGCGAGGTTAAGTGACCCACCATGGATTGAAACCGATCAAGATCCAAGTCCTTAGGGACATTGGTAGTTGATAGTGCTTTATCTAGGACCTCTTGGTGAGATGGAGAGATTTCGAGCAATTCAAATATGGAAATTTGGGCAGATGTTATTTGCAATTTCTCGACGATGCTATAGTCCGCAATATTGGATAAAGTCAATTATTTGGACTGTGAGACTTTAGAGGTACCCACAGCAGATTGTTTGCTAAGAGGTATCTAGGATTTGGATACCGATGGTTTATTGGAAGATGATGAAGGGTTGGAAGATTTGGAACCCCCTAGGGTAACCTTTTCTTGCGCTCGGGTCACTACATTGGCAGATCGAGACTCTTTCTCTTTCTTGTTTACATGACATTGAAATATTCAGAATGAGATGGTTCAATAATGTTAATCATATTGTAGTCATCATTACAATAAGTTTGATTGATTTGAGCACCTTTCTTATAAGTTTATCCCTTGTGATGTTTTGGAAAAGGATCTTTAAATGCCTTATGATTAGCATTCTTGTTGTGATTATCAACCACAATTATTTCGTTATCAATGAGATCTTGGATCTCATTTTTGAGCCTCATGCAATTTTCTATCGTATGTCCTTTGTTTCTATGGTATTGATAGAAATCATTGTCTTTCCACTATTTAGGTTTGACCTCTGGATCATATGGTTTGGAGTTATCTTGCAATGTGATCAGCTTGTTTACTAATAGAGTCTTAAGTGTCGATTCATAGGACTCACCTAAAGATTCAAAGTCTCATTTGTGTTTAATCCATGGTTTTTATTTCAAAAAATTGATGACCCCTTTAGAAGAAGAAGATTTAGTGATACTTTTAACAACTTTTAGGGCCTTTGAGCCACTTGTCAGATTGAAGACTATTGGTTTTGATTGGGGAGCAGAGTGATCGACTACTTCATCATTTACCACTTGCTTGTTTTTGTTCCAATATTTATTATTGTCTTTGGAATTGGAACCAAACTTGTTTTACTTATAGAGGGTAATTTCACACTTTTTACCAACCACATCTTCTATTTTTATCGTGTTGTAAAGGATAAAATGAATGAATTGGGTATAGAGGTGTGTTCATAAACATAAAATCCCTTACATTTGAATATGTTATGTTTATTATTGTGATGGGGGTAAATAAGATGCTCTCCTTATATTCTTGAATATGCAAATGAAAGATCCAAGTTGATTAACCCAAAAGAAAGGATCAATGCATAAATGAATCAATCATTTAGAAACAAGAATAAGGAAGGAAGATCTTAAGTACCCAGGTTTTGATTTATTTGGTTAATGTGTATGTAGAATAGTTTTAGATAGATTGAAAACCTTAATTGAATTTAATAGGAGAAATGCACCAACCTTGAAATATTGCAGATCAAATAATGTTGTTTTCTGAAGCCTATGTTGAGTTTCTAGAAAATTCAAGACCAGATCTGGAATAGAAACACAAAGACGGACAAAACCTAGAAATATTTTTCCATTCTAAGACAGCTCTAATTTTCACCCTCAAGTCAATGTCACCATTTTCCAGAATTTCCAATTGCACCCTAGGTCACAATCGACCTAAAAAGTATCAGACTGAAATTCTATTTTTGGATCTCGGAAGTTTTCCGAAAGGGTATCTGAATCTCTATCCTGATTTGTTGTTCCAAACCTGTACCTCCAAGAAAAAGGGTTTGATTTTTAGGGGGAGGGGTTTGCCATTGTCAAACCCTGATTTAGGAATTAACCTTGAAATCCATAATTGAAATAAAGAATTCTTGCAAGTAGTAGAAATAAATCTAATAATGAAGCTATGATATTCAAATAGATATGCAATTCTATTTCTAATGTAAGTAAGTATATGAATATGAAGTCTTGGACTCAATTAGAAACCATAAACCTCCATGATTATATGCCTTGAATCTACCTTGAAGGGAGAATGAATGAGTCTTGAAGATGCACAAAGGATATTAAAGGAAGATCACACCACCATGATGGCTAGATCTATGGTTTGAATGATGAATCTTGAATGCTTGAACCAAATCCGTTCAAAGGCTTGAAAACTTGAATCCTTGATCTTCAATGGTGAACTTGAATTCTTGAGAGGAAGAGTTGAACAATTTGAGAGCTTGAAAACATGTAGAAAAAATGGATTCTTGAACTTTTTTCTTGACTTCACTTAGTTGATAGGCCTTGTTGGTTAGAATCAAAAGCTTAGCATGACTTATGATCGATGGTTAGAGAAAATGAGAGGAGGAAGCCTTCTTTTATATGAAACTAGGGCATAATCTTATAGAGAGGCTGACATAGGAGAATTAAATTCCAATTAAACCCATGCCCCTATAAGAGGACCTATATTAAATATAATTTAAGATTTCCCTCTTCGAAACCCAAAACAGTCGACCCAGAAGTAGGAAATGAATTTTTTATGACCTCCGGTAGTCGAATGGCTTCCAGATTTGAAAGGGGGACCCAGGTAAATGTTGAGGTCATCCTTGACCCAGGTCAAGGTTGAGGTCATCCTTGACCTAGGTCAAGGTCAACATTGACCTTGAACTAGGGGGTCAAGACCCTTAGAAAACATGCCAAATGGGATGGGAGGTACCCAGAGAGGCCTAATCAGGGTCCTAAACAGACACAAAAGTAAGAGAGGATGTAGAAATGAGGGGACAGTACGCTGGTGGTCAAAAACATCCCCCTAAAGAGGGATAAACATTCTTAACATTGAAGTGCTTCCATTTTAAGATGATACATTAAGCCCCCACTTTAGCGGAAGTATGGAAATCGAACATGCTTGTGGTAAAGTTAGAAGAAAGACTCTGGTGGATCGCAATGAGGTAGAACATCACTAAGTCAAGGACATAAGTCCTTATACCAAGGATTCTAACTCAACATAAATGCATAAAGATATGAAAAATAAAGAGCAATCAATCATAGAAACATACATGATTACATAAGCAAGACAAGAGAAACACTATAGATAACATAGCTTCATGATCTAATCCTACTAGCATGAAAGCGAAAAAGAGAGAAAAGAGATAGTGATTACCTCACCTAATAAGATGCCCACATTACCATGAATCACCAAGGAGGGAGAGCCCAAATAGTTTCACCCATAAACTATGCTTTATAATTGTAATGCGTCTTCTGACAGATTTTGAAATATCCATAGATCCACATTCTTGTATCACGATGGAAAATATAAAATGCGTGTCTTTTAAGGATTTAGAAACTTATGTGTGTTACCTTCCAAGGATTTAGCATATTGAAAAATCTAAAATGTGTATCTCTTTAGGATTTAGCAACTTATGTACGTTACCTTCCAAGGATTTAGCAAAAATAAAAAATAAAAATAAAAATGTGTGTCTCTTCAGGATTTAGCAACTTATGTGTGTTTCCTTCTGAGGATTTAGCATGTTGTAAAATTTAAATTAATGTAAAATATAGTACAAGGGAGACCCTATATATGCCCACTCCTTATCATGACTACCCAATAGGAAGGATAAGGAAGAGAAAAGAGAATACCTACTTCACAAAGTAAGGAGATATCCAACTTAACAACAATATATACTATATCCTTAGCAAAGAGTATTGACCCTTACCTATAAGAGTATAGATAATCGTGAAATGGATATGTCACATATGGAAAAAGGATCCTCAAAGAGGAAAATATATTATCATCAAGACCCCCAATATAGAGGATTTCTTAGGATAAAATACCATCTTCAAAAGAAAGAGGGAGCCAAAGATTCAATCATCTAGCCCCCTGCAATGAAGAGAAAGAGGACTCTCAGAATGAAGGAGTCAAAATCTAACCCAGAAAAAAGGAAAGAGTTTATCAAAAGCATAGTTTGTAAAATAAAGAAGAGGTGATGACCTAGGAAAATCACCTCTCACATAAGAGGGTATCCATAGTAAAAAACATACATCTTTATAAGGAAATAATGTTATATGATAAACAAATGCCACTAAGCTAAGGAAAGTAGATCCTTAGATAGAGGAAGAAGGAAAATACCTTTCCCCCCAGGGATGAAAGAAAGGGATATATAAAATTATATCAAGAGATGTTGTAACAAAGAGATATCTTTATAAAACAAAATGTCCTAGAAAAGATATCATGAATGATGATAAAAATTTATAGGGATAGAATATAGAAAGAATAACCAATTAAACTAAAAGAAAAATACATGCTAAGAGAAAAAAAAGGATCCTAGAAGACTGGAATAAAATACCTCTTGCTCCCTAGTTAATAACAAGAGGAGAAACATGATCTAACATATAGAAGAATGAGGGGAATGCCCTATATTAAAATTATGAAGAAATTGTAATACTGCACGAGAATGAGATATAATTCCCAATGCAGCCCTTTCTCTAACATGTAGATTGAAATGCACACAATCAACAATTCACTGTGACCAAATATGTTGAATTTTATATGTATTTTGACTCTCCTAGGCCTTTTGAGCGTGATGGTGGAGTCTATTTTGGCTCAAACAGCTCCAAAAAATAGTGCCTCCTTAGAAATGAAAAAGAACCCCTAGAGAGGTTGTGGTTGTCATCTTTGAATCACGACTTCAAAACCCTTCAAACCAGGCAGCAGTAGTGTGGCTCCGATACCATGTAGAAACTGATAAATCTAGCTTCGACTTCCAAGACCAGTCTGCATGCAAAAATACCTGTTACAAAGAATGAAGCCAAAGACAGAAAAAGTAGAAACCCTTCTGTGCTCAAAAAGTGAGAGGTCAAAATGTATTCAGAGAGTATGAAAAACAAAATACAAGTATTTGACCTTAAAGGTGAATGAAACCCTAAAAAGGGATGAACTAACCTAAGAGAAAGCTGAAGTGAAAAATAGAGTACGCCAAACTTAATAATTAATATCAACATGATATAATTAATAAGTGGTGAAGATAAATATGTACTCTAACACCCCCCCTTAAGCAAAGCTCGGGAGATAAGCAAACCTAGCACAGCTATGAAAGAAAGAAATGGGTCCCGGCAACAAGGCCTGATCAAGTACCCAATACAAGGAAATCTCTATGAACTAGAGATAAAGGAGAAAACCGAGTGGGAAAAACTCCTCTCTAAAAAGAGATTAAAAAGAAAGAAAAAGATAGAGGATGACTTTAAGAGACTCTCTCAAAGCCATGAGTACAATGCAAGCTGCCAACCCCCATGTGAGAGAGGATCGAGGCTCCAAAGCCCCCCCAGAATGAAAGAACCCCTGGATCAACGAACAAATCACCATGACTCCAATACAAAGGAGTGAAAGGAACTGAGCACTGAAGAGGTGACCTCAAAAGGTGAGGTGTCACTGGAAGGCCGAGTTGATGCTCAAATGAGAAGACACGAGGATCCTGAAATGGAATCCCCAATGCAAGTGGTATGACAGGTGTGTTGGCACTATCATGAGAGAGGAGATGAGTGTCCTCTATAGAATCCTTAACAACTGCACCTAGTGGCTTGATGAATGGAGCTGGAGGGTCTAGTAGTGCTAAAGAAGAGTCCTGCTGAAGAGAAAGAACCTCAACAAGATGTGGCGTGGCAGTCACAGTAGTGGTCTTAGGAAAAACACAGAGGTTCAAGTGACCTGACTACACCACATGATGCTCTTGCAGAAGAGGAGAGCTGAGCTCCAATAATGGAGATGGTGGACCAAAATGTGTGAATGTGTAGAGATGGGTGGAATGATCAACTGTTCCTGTAGCAACAATGCCACCTGTCACACTATCCTGAATGAAGACTGAATCTGGAAAGAACTCAACTGTCTTCCCTGATCCACTATGTGTAATCTGGTAAATCAAGAGAAGGTTTGTAGTCAGAGATGGAACATACAATACATCATTGAATGTGCCCTTCTTAATGCGTACAGAACCTTTTTCACAAACTGGCATAACAGTGTTATTCCTGATGAGAATGTGGGGAATATGAGAGGCCTCAATAGAAGGGAAGATCTCTAGAGAAGATGCCATATGGTGAGAAGCACCTAAATCAAGTATCCAAGGGACCTGTCAAGGGGAGGCAATGGAAGCCCGTAATGCATGACCCTGTCCAAAATATTGTCCAGATGTCAAAGATGAGACAGAAGACTAAAAATCAGACCCCTGTGAGGATGGAGAGGAAATAGTGCTCTTCTGAAGGAGAGCTTGCAAATCTACAATATTTTTCTCATAGCCATCAAATCTCTTCTGAAAACACTATGACTCATCATGGGACCCCTTCTGACAATAGGAACATGTAGGGTGCTGAGTCTTCTATTTCTCCTTCCTAGAAGAAGATGGTGGGCCAGTAGCATGCTGAGAAGAGGAATCAGATATCTGCTTCATCTTTGGCTTCTGTGTATCCTGGGTTGACTTGGCAAGCAATGCCTGTGACTGTGAAGCTGTAAGAGAATCCATCTGACTGAGCTTGGACTGCTCACGAGTTAACCTATCACAGAAGGTCTCAAAAGAGAGCATAACATTTCGTGCGCCTAGTGCATCCATAGTGGAGTAGAAGGTAGAAGTGAAAATTTGATAAGGACCACGAAGCTTTGAGAGTATCAGGAAGATACACTCATCATCTGACTTCATCTTTCTAGCAACCTATAAAATAGATCGAAGAGACTTAAACTTCATTAGGAAGTCCTCAATGCTGGTGAATGAGTCAGGTGCCAAGGAGGTGAACTCTGCATCTATCTGGAGAATCCTGAACTAATTCATGGTGCCAAACAAGGTGGAAAACTTGTCCCACATATCCCTGGGTGTGGTCAGACCATCCAGGTGAAACAACAATCCATCTGAAACATTCAAGGCAATGAGGCCCATTGCCTCATGCATCATGTTCCTGTGCATAAGAGCCTCATAAGGCCTTTATAGAACCAGCTGCACTGTATCTAGGCATGACCATAAACCTCATGACATGAGGAGTCTGGTCATTTGTGGCTTCTATGTGTGGTAGTTATGAGGTGTCAGTCAGGCCACAGAGGGGTCTGACATTAAGAGAAGAATAAGACGGAAGTAGAAGGATCTTTCTGAAGGAAATTGTAGAAAGTAAAATTTACCCCCCCACAATGTA
>MU217207.1:0-23645 GCA_018584345.1 Thuja plicata | reverse complement strand
ATTATAGTTATTCAGTTCATTGTTTATATTTTTAAGATATCTTATCTATCTATTCATTTCAAATTACATACACAATTACTAAACATTCTTTCAATTACTTAAAGTATTTTAGTTTACAGTTCATGATATATTGCTTACAATTTGATTTATTCAAGCCTACTTGCCATCTTGAGAGATTGGTTGAATTATGTACACAAGTTATCTGCTATAAAATTCCTTAAACTAGTAGATAGTGGTTAAGGTAAAGGTTCACCCACCTTGGTCTTGCAGAGCTAGAAGTGCAGGGGAAGAGGATCATAATCGATCATTCCCGTTAGTTGGCCAAAAAAAATTGGTTTTCCAAACATTGGATTGGAAAGTCCATAGGAAATCCAATTCAGAATTTTTGGGCACCAACATAAATGACCATAAAAGTTTAGTTGAACCAAGGTCGAGCGGAGGTGGCAGATTGGTGGTTATTGGTGGAGTCGCTCGGGTGACTGAGTGTGGGTGAAGGAGGGTTCTACATTGGGGTTTTAGAAGAGGTTTGGAGGTGGAAAAAAGTGGCATCGGATAGCAGAGGGTTTGAAGTGCAGAGAGAAGGAAGGGAAGCATAAGGGAGGTTGGGGTAGGGAGTTGCATGGAAAGAGAAATGCGGGTTGAGAGCACAGAGGGAGAAATGAAGATAGCGCATGGGTTTAGAGTGTTGGAATTTGAGTGAGGGATGAGGGAGTTGAGAGTGCAAGGGTTCTGCAAAAGTGGAAGTGGGAAGCTGCATGGGGGATAGGTTTAGTGGAGTGGGAGGTGGAGACGGGAGTTTGGAGGAGGTTTTAAAGTGGGCGGTGAGGTGGAGAGAAGCCCGAGGTGGTACAGTGGGGTGTAGGGAGATAGGGTGTTGCACAGGTTGTGGGATGGGGATTTAGACCCCATCTCTATAGTGAGTACTAAAAGCTTTGTTTTTATACAAATTTAAATAAGCTAATTACAAAGCCAATGGGTTACGATGGATTGAGCTTGATGTTAGTCTACCGCTAAATGATAGTAACGTAAACTTGATGAATTATGTAAAGTGCACATAGAATAGATAAAACTTAGAGGGAGTTGGGTTAAGACAGAGATAAAAAAAAATTTTGAAAAAAATCTATTCCTCATTCTACATTTAGGAGATGTGCCTCGATTTGCGTGTAGAGGTTGTATGGCCTCTATATGCAAAAAAAAATTCCACAGATTCAGTTTTGGGTGAATATGGGCATATTTATAATCATTTTGAACCGAAATGATGACCCGAACGTGGTGGTGGACTCATATTTTTCTCAAAATAGATTTGGAAAGGGGTTTTGGCTCAAACTAAAAATTGAGCCCCACGGTGGGCACCAGAAATGTGTGTGTGAAAATGGGGTACCTACAAGCTGCATGATAAACACACAATTCAATAGATCCTTATATGGTTAGTGGGTTAGAAAACAAGAAATCTGAAAACAATAAACAACTACACTGACCTAAACTGATCTATTGCCTTCTAGAAGGCAGGAGTATCAGCTTGCTCGCAGGTCATTGCAAGCTCAGTGACTATGCCAATAACCTAAATGAAGGATTTTAAAGCTATGCTAAATGATTTTAAATGATAGATACAGGATGCAAATTTGTGGCTAATCCAATCTAATTAGGATTCACTTTTAAGAGCACCAAATTGAAGTGTGTAAGATTTAATTTTAAAACACCAAAATTAAAGTGTGCTCTAAGTTAGATTGTTTGCATGCCTAAAAAAAATTAACAATTAAAGCTAAATGATTAAAAGAAATCTAAAATGCAAGAAAACTAGAATTTGAAATGCAACATAATGATGATAATAAAAATTAGGATCTTGTGTGAAGGAAATGAGTTTCTCTTTTATAGAAATCTCTCTCGAATTGACTGTCGAGATCAAAAGAAAAGAGTGGCTTAGATTCGATTGAAGAAGCATAATACATGTGCAAGAGATGTGATTGGTCGAAAGAGTCAGTTGACTGAACTAATTGATCAGTCTTTTCGAAAACTTCCAAATTGATTTTCATTTAACTGAAATGTTTCCAAAATGATAAATAGTGGATAATTAGTTAACTGGGTTGAACTAGATCATTTGCAATTCGATGATCAGTTGACCGGATTTGATGATGTCATATGCATTTTTAATAATTTAAATGATTTTGAATGCATATTAATTTAATTCCCTTTTTTATTTAATTGACAATTTTGTATTTATATTTAATTAATATATCAGAATATCAATTAAATAATTAACATAAGGTTTATTTTCCAATGTAATGTGATTTTAGGGATTAATTAATTAATCAAGTAAGATGATCGATTAGGACCTAGGGTTTAGCTCAAATTAGTTTGAATTTGATAGATTGAGGAATCATATGTTTGATTTAGGACTTAGAATAATGAAGATCAGGTTTTCTTGATTAATTGTTGAGATTGGGGGTCTAGGGTTTAGATGACCATTTTTAGGTGATTACACAGAGTATAACAGTAATGTTTTGGATAGTGAAGATCATGTATGATGTTTGATGAATTTTGAGCTTAGAGGAAGATACTATGGGATATGTATGACCTTCAGTTAATATTGATTTTGACTTGGTGATGATCACAGAGAGTTAGAGTTATTTGAAGACATGTGAAGACAACAAAATAGTGAAACAGAGCAGTTAAACAGTTGCGAGGATTTAGGGAGCATGAGATGGAATCTAAAAATGCTAAGTTGGATTGGTATTGTGAATTACCTATACTTTGGTAATACAAGAGCCCCGATATTATATTTAATTTTTGGATAAGTATTTATTATGTTTTGTATTTTAATTGAAATTCAACCAACTAATGTAAGACATATGTATATGAAGAACATTTTGTAAAGAGAAGATGTATGTATATATGTATGTATGTATGTATGTATGGAAGTGTATGTGAAAGAGTTAGAGATGATTGATGGTAGATGTGAGATGAGATATTGATAGATTTGGAAGTATCTAAGCATTGGAGATGCTTGTTTTTGTTCATTACTGAGAACACTTTGTAATAGAAGTATTGGTTGTAAGAGTTGTAAGCTCAGTGTACCCCTAAAAGGTCATTGTATACCTTTAACAAGGTTGATATTCCTTTAACAAGGAAATGTACTATATAATATTTATCTCCTAACAGGGCTAGGTCTCCTAATAGGGACATTATACTTTAGTGCATGCTTTTGGGTATGATCCCCACTAGGGTTTTCTCTTGGCCAGGGTTTCCTCGACAATAAATAATGGTGTAATGAGTTGTGTGGTATTTTATTATGTTCTTTTCATTTAAGAAATCTTATGATTTATTTGGAATTGGTTTAAGTTTAATTTAAAGTATTGTAATATTGATTCACCCCCACTATCAGTATTAATTAATCCTAACAAACCTCCAATGAGCTAAACAAGTGCACCCAAGACTTGTTGATCTTCTCTCTGAGAGAATTGTGGGTTTTCTCTCCCAATACAATATATAATCCCACTCTGATTGAATGATAAATGAAATATGCATACTAGATGCAAACTAGATGCAAGAATATTGAATAAACTCAAGAACTAGGTATGGAGAACTAGTCTCAAGCATTCAATGTATGAAAGAGAAGTAGATATGAACTCTAAATGAAGATCCTGACAATGAATGCAAAAGGATAAGTATGTAACTACTACAATGAATTAAACAACTACCAAACAAGGTTGGTATAAAAGCTCTAAACACATACACAATAACTCTAAGCATAAACTAGCATGATAACTCTAATGCAAGAATGATGGATCATTTACTCTTGGAAAGAATCCTATTTATATAATTTTGGAGGGATTGGGTGAGGTGGATCATATGTGGAATCCACATAGGTGCCACATGAAGGATACGTAAGCCATGAAAGAGTCCAAGTTTTCTCACACATGTGTGAGAAACTTGAGATGTGATGGGTCAATGTGTACTTCAAGTACACATGTAAGAGATCTTGTCATAAATATCATAGACTTGGTTCAATGAGGCATTTTTGGCAAGTGTAAGAAAGTGTCATCAAGGTTGTAAGAAACCTTGCTTAGGCATTTTTAGAATTATTTGAAAATGTGATTTTTGGAAATTTTTTCACACATGTGTGAGCAAATAATTAGGACTAATGGGTGTAGGAATCCAAAAATTAGCCCAATTAACCTTAGTTAATTAGAAAATAGGTCTATTTGTTGAGAGTGATGTGAGGTAGGGTAGGATCTAAGTCTAGATTTGGGATTAATCTAAATTAGATTTAGACTAATCATAGTTTAGCAAAATATTAGAATGTGGGGGCAATAAATAAATTAAAAATTTATTTAAAAGGGGAAACTAATGAAGGAAATACATTAAATAAAATTTTAATACACTTAAGGGGGTATTTAAATTAAATTTAAATACTATAGAAAATGAACCAAATTTAAATAAATAGGTGGAAGAATATAACAAATATAATTAATTAATTATAATGTTAAGGGATGATTTTAGGCGCCTACACATTTCAAGGTTGATTCCAAACTGGGGTTTGACTAAGGAAAACCCCTCTCTACACAATAATTTTCCTTGTTTTCTATGTGCGGGTACATGTGACATTCACACTGGCTTGGATCTAGGAATTTCATGACCTCACTAACAATATGCAACTGAGTTTAGTCAAAAGTACAAGGAAACAAATGTCCTAGGAAACATATTCCAAAGAATAGGTCAGCCTAGGAAACCTCTTCCCTCTAAAACAACATGAAATTGAAATCAGAAGTCAATTACAACCTCTAGACCCCATTTTTGGTTACTGTATAAAGTTGATTATTTTCTCCCAAATTGTTTATTCTACAACTTGTCATTTTTTATCTATTTTTTCCTCTATCTAGAATCATCTAATCATATTATTATAAATCAACTCATCCAATCATTATATCAAAGCATCACTACATTCATTCAACACTTAATTCCTCTTGATCCTAGTGTGTCATCTTCCTTCCAATTGTGCAATAAGGAAATATGATCCACCCTTATCGATCATCTTTTTCTTATTGTAAATTTTGGTGAACCTGACTCATAAAATTTCCACTTCTAATTTTGTGTTTAGATCTCATTTACATGCATTAAATCATTTCATTTTATGAATTTAGTATACATGCATTGGTAAAAATGACATTAAAAATTGAATATTGGTATCCCTTATCTCATAGATATATTTCATTCTTACATTGCATTGCATATGATAAAACAATAAAAAGGTAGAAAAATATTTTATTTCATGCATTGTTATTGCACTTCATTTATCTTAATTTGATTTGTATGAATGGAGTTTTTATCTTCATTTGCTTGATCAATTTCAAGTTTTCTTGAAGAGCTTCAAGATGTTCCCTTTCATGCATATAATGATAACTTGTGCTTCATTTAATCCACTATCATGATACACCCTCTCCCAATATTGATCCCACCCATAAAGATATTTTGATGTAAGAAGATATTATCACCATTTCTTTTGAGGATCTCACTTCGAAGAAAGAGGCCTTAAAGAAAAATGATGATCGTTCTCCTAAAATTTCCCTTCCTTATGAGGATAATTTGGTGCAAGAGGATGATATCATGACTATTTTACCTAATTATTCCTCACTTTATATTTATTTACATATAATTTATTCTATATATGTGGCCTTAATGAGTTGTGTTGGTCCCCCTCCTAAAGATCCTATTCCTTATAAGGATATTTTGAACCAAGATAAATATATTACCTCTCCTAAGGACACTCTACCTTTGCTACACCCACATAATACATATCCAATGGATTAATTATTGATGAATCATACTTTCAATTCTCATAATATATCTTTTTCCTATAAATACAAATTTAATTCTCCTATGAATTTCACATTAGAGAGTAGTAAATATTCTCCCCTGAAAGGTACCTTAGTGAAAGAGATTAATCATAGTACCTCTCTAGATCCTCCTTCATATTTTACATATTATCAAAACCATAAACCTCTTTAGAATAAAGATGATGTTATATGTGTAATTTGTTATCTATCTCCTAACATACCATTGAGTGAAGATAAAGACCTAGATGAGAACAGTTCTAATCAACCAACTAAAGTGGATACAAATAATATTTATGGAATTAACCATCTCCCTATAGAGATCCATCCTCCTACTATACATTCATACACAAAACATTTTCATAAAATTCATGATTAAATAATTCCACCTCCCAAACCAAAGACATCGCATGAGATTATCTATGACATGAGTTCTACACAAACCTATAATGCATGAGATATTGGAATGATGGAACAAGTCCCTATAGATCCTCCTTCTTCACAAGGTGCTATATTTACAACTCAATAAAATATTTTTCAAAACTTCATCACTCGTTTATTGTCTAAAAGAAACACAAAAATGTCTCCTCCATCCTCATCTTAGAATGTCACCGTACAAATCTAAGAGCTTATAGATTCTTGTACTATAAGTATAGTGTCTTACCATCCCTTTCCCCTATTGTGATCTTAGTATCTCACTTTAGTAAGGGCTCTTTTTTTTTGCATGATGTTATATATCAAATTTTGATCTTACCTTGTGAGCAATATAATAGGTCCTTTTCATTGTATTTCCACTTGGGGGGAGGTTTCTCTCTTCCAATCATTCTCCTCTTTTGAGGACCCATTTTACCTTTGTATATTTGTATCTTTTATAATAGTATATCATTTCTTGTATGGAATCCTTTGTTTCATGAAAAGTATTTCATCTTTATTGACAATATTTTTTACGCTTCAAAGGGAATATCTATTATAAATGAACTTTCACTTAGCATTCTTATTTTTATTCATCTCTTTTCAAAAGATCAATTATCTCTTTTTTATTCATATCAATTATAGCATGATGTCCTTCCAACTTATTTTAGGATATCTCTCTTTTTAATTGGATATTGATATCTTTGTTCACAATCTCTTCCTTACTTGTAAGTGTCTATCTATTTCAATTGATCATTAGGTTAGTATTTATAATTTTGTGTATTTTCTCTTGAGTCTATGATTGGAGGGTAAGATGTTTTTCTTTTCCTTTCCTTTCTCTCTCTAAGGACTCACTTTCCCTAGTGAAGTGGCATTTGTTTATCATGTGACATTCTTTTCTTATATGGAATTGTTTGTTTTGATTTAGGACCCTCTCTTATTCAAGAGGTGTGTGTTCTTGATCAAAACCTATTCCTTATTTGTAAAAATATGTTCATCCTAAATAAATACCCATACTTGGGGGCTTAAAGTGTGTCATCCTTCATCAAGAATCCTTTTTTCACCTAGCACTAGGGGGCTAAAAGGATGCATTCTTGTTCTCTTCCCCATATTTATCTTTAATATAATATCTTTTCTCAAGAACTCCTCTTTAAGATAGGTGTCTTGCATCCAATATATCTTCCTTTCAAGGGTCTCTTCCCACTTATTGATATTCTTTCACAATTACATATTCCCTGGATAAGAAGAGTCTTGCCTCTTTTCTAAGGTTGTGGTATATATTATTATTTTAAGGATACATCCTTGTTGGAAGTAGGTATCCTTGTTTTCTTTTCCTTATTATGCCACCATAGTCCTATGTTTCCATCATAAGAAGGGGAGCATAGACGTAGCCTCCTTGTATATTATGCAACCTTATCCAACATGGATCATGTTGGGAATGTGAAATTGAAAAAATGAACTAATAAATATGCAATGTCTGAAGCCCTTATGTCTTGAGAGTTGTCATAAATTTTTGAAGGATGTGATAGTCGTTATTCCATAGAAAAAATTTTAAAGGGACCGTGAAATAGTGACCATCACTATTTCTCTATTAAAAGATATGAAGGTGTGCGAAATAGAGACCATCGCTATTTCGTGAAGGGGAAAGAATAAGGATTTGTGACATAGGGAAAAGTAATCTTTCACACTCTAAGGCTTTCAGGGTACTAGGAAATCATGACACATTTATGAGATGAAATTGAAGTGAGGTGGTGATCATTTGAAATACTCATTTGCATGTATAAACATTCTTTGCAGCTGAAAGTATTAATGCCATAAAATCCTTAGTGCTGAATTGAAGTTACGCGTAGAGTTTGGCTTGCCAGTTCATTGGAGCTTTTGGACCAACTCGAGTAGCTAGGTAAATTAGTAAGTGAATTATTTTATCTCTCCAGTCTTAATTTCAAACATCATAATGCCTAGGAAGAAGGAGGAGGTAGCTGTAGGAGACACAATAATTCATCCCCCATATGTTGAAAAAATTACCTAAATCTCAGGATGTGGGGATGATGGGTCTGTTTTCAGATGAGAAGAAGGATTGTCGGGATTATGACATACCCATTCATACTAGATCATTGTTTTGGTCATTTTATTCAAAAAGAGAGGATAAAGTTCCAATACATAACCCTTGAAAATTAGATATGGCCAAGCTCATATTTCCCAATGTTTTTGTTGATACCAAATTGGTAGATGCATTAATCAGGAACTACAGGGAGAAGACCAGAATAGTGAGAGAATTTGATGGAACCTCTCTCATGGTCATAACTAAAAATATGATATAGGAATGTTTTAGATTGAGTACTCAAGAAATTGTCAAGCTTGATAGATGATAGTTCCCCATGGACTATGAGTGAATGGTGAAGAGCATTGGTCTGAAGGAGGTTAATTTCTTTATGAATAAAGAAGATAAGAATAGAGTGATTCAATTGAATGAAAAATCTCTTTTCTCTAATAATAGTTTCATGTGGTTCTTTCAAAAGACATATTGGAGTTGGGGGTTGTATGAAATAAAAGTTTGAGTTCAAATAGGAATACAATAAACAAGTTAAAACATTCAAACTACACTATTAAAAAAACATATATGATTAGACCTACAAACAAAATCAAAACCAAAAGAGAATGCAAACCTCACATCTAAGTAGATTCCTTTGTAGTGTAGAGTTGTCCAAGAGATTTGATGTGTGCTCAATGGTGCATGCTCAAGCTTCAAGGGATGAGTATGGATTCTATAGTGATTTTGGCATTATGATGTTGAGGTGGATGATTTTTATCTTTAAATGGGAATGATAACAATGCATGAAAGGTGGGTGATTTGTGAAGGAAATGAGGTTCAATTTATAGGCAAACGAAGGCTTGAATGGACAGTTGAGATGAAAACTTGAGGAAGGGCGGAGATGCATTTGAGAGGAAGCACATGGATTGTGCTTTCTCAAATGCCTCTCATTGTGAAAAGTGTCTCAAGGAGAGAGGTTTGGAAGAATGGGGGAATGTGACCATTTTTGGAGATGTGAGAGGGGACAAGATGGGAAAAGAAGGATGGAGTGTGTATGAGGGATGTAAGAGAATTTAAGGAAGGCTTAAATGCATATGGTTGGGGATTTGAGGGATGTGACAAGAAGTTGACTTTGGGGTTGAGGTTTAGTTCTTAATCCTTGGATTAGGATTGTGCACATGCTTAGGGAGTGATTATCCTTAGGTTTAGAGGACAAGTGGGGTGATTAGGAAGATGTGATGAGAGGAGAGAGAATGAGTGGAGGGGTTAATTATTTAATTGGGGTTAATTAACTAATAAGGAAGGGTTAGCACGTGTGAATGGGTTGGGTTGAGTTGGAACCTTGGGTTGGGTGGTTGAGCATGGTTAGTTTAGGGGTTTAAGTTAGGAGCCATGTGCTCAAATTGAATTAAATAGAATATTTAATTCACAAGTGGGATAAAAGGGGAATTATGAATTAAGTTAAACAAATAAATATATTCTTTCAACTTAATGGAGGAAAAGGATTAAATTAATTATTAGACTATGGGTTGTCATTTGACAATTAATTAGACTATATAATTAATTGAATTAATTAAGCTAGGGGATAACATAAATTAATCAAATAAATATGTAATTATTTAATCAATAATGTTCTAGAAAGGCACTAAATTTAATTAAATATGTTAATAAAATTTAGGCATCTACATTTTTCCCCTCTTCGACATAGGGTTAGAATAACACTATTTTGAACATGTTTAAAATAATAGATGACATGAAGACGTGAATTAGGAAACTAAGTTTCCCTAGGCTAATGTAGAGAATAGAATATGGTTAGGGTGATGCCCCCTCGAGAGGGCAGCAGTGAGAAATAGCGAAGCCCTGGCGATGTCTCAAAAATAAGGTGAAAAGTGATGGAGAAGAAAAAGAAAGGATGAGGGGGGAGAGAGGGAGGAATTAGCAAGAATAGGGTAAAATGCTGTCTAGAAAAATTTTGGAGGGGATGGGGGAATCTAGAGGCCAAAAAGAAAGGTCCAGGGTGGGCTATATATGGCTAGAAGGGTGGTGGAATAGGTTTATTATGCACTTTGAGCTTATAGAAACCTTGACAATTTTGAGCTCTCATATTTGATAGGACAATGGCTAAGAGGGGGCGACCAAGGCATTAGGTGGATGTGCTACGCAATGTACGAAAGTATAGAGCATTGGACAGACAGGTAGGCTCAAGAAACTAGCTTTGTAATTTTTTTTTTATTCTTTCTATAGGTTTAGGAGAATTAAAAAAGTGTTCCCTTGAAAGGATCCCTAGCGGGAATGCCATTGGGATTAGAGGGAATGTGTTCCCAAAAAAAGTTGGTCAGGGTTAGGGTAGGTTTAACAGATTTTTGGCAGGAACGCCATCATGAAGGGGGCTTTGAATTAGTTGCAAGAATGCATTCCTATAAGGATTTTCTGCAGGGACACATTCTCAGAGCAAGGAGGGATGGGGAGGGTAAAATAAAGCGATCCCGTGAGGGACAAGGGGGTAAGTGGGGATGTGATGTCATGTTGTGGGAAAGCATTCTTGTGACACAGGGTTGGTTATGGGAAACACATTCTTGTGGTCATGGGAATACATTCTAGATGGGTGGGAATGCAAAAAAGGATGGAATGGGATAGTATAACAAGAGGGGGGAAATAAAATGCAGTTAGCTAGTTTTTTGGAAGGGAAAGAATGACTGATGAGTGCTTGGATTGTATGCAGTGGTTCATCGATCGACTTGCATCATTAGAGAGACATGCTTCCATACTATAGGTAGAAGATCACTTCACACCAATGGACTGGGCTCAGGTGGATGCTATTGGTTTGGGTTAATTAGCACGCGTGCCCCATAGGCGAGTGTACATGGAAATGGTGACTCCACTATGTGAGAAGTGGAGGTCTGAGGTAGCATCATTTCATCTCCCAACAGGGGAGATAACAATCACACTAGAGGATGTGTATTGTATATTCATGTTGCCCATTGATCGACAAAGGTGGTGGCAACACATGTGACACAGGATGAGGCCCTTACTGCATTTGTTAGGTTGGGTGCCACACTCCCTTTGCATCATGGTCAGATAGCACTAGAATAATATTTGGACATGTATCCAATGCGTCATATTTACTTTTACGTGTGTGGATTGGTTCTGGGGTACATTGCCCCAAACATGGGAGGGACTAGCATTACACTCAACTTGATCCCAGTGATTGTACAGATCATAGATGCAGGGGTACCTGCAGCATGGGGTACATTGATATTTGCAGAGATCTACTGGGATATCCACCAGATAGTATTTTGGTACTCTCAAATTTGGCATAAATTTGGAGTGACAAATTAGAAAATTTCTCTAAGGCAAGGTGAGTACCCCTAAAAACTTTTTGAAGAGGCCTAATTGGAGTGCAAGTAAAATGAGACCTAATGATTTGCATGAGATACCACTTGGGGAGCATGTGAACCACCTATCATGGAGTAAATATAGTGGGTTACAGCTTTCAAATGTCAGATTTTATGTGTTTTAGAGATAGTCATTTGGAGGTGTTTTACCTAAATCTGCACTCTGCACATTTCTTGATTTTATCAAATGACCTACTTTGCATGCTTGTGTCTTTGGCCAGATTAAGTCTCATGACATAAGGATAATTCCAAGGTTTGATAGGCATGAGAGAGAATCTCCATTTCCATTTTTAGATTCCTGTGAGGTCATATGATAGGTTTTTCCAAGCCATTTGTTTTACAATAAATTCTGTTTCTTAGTGTAATTTGCAGAATTACTAAAGTGCCCTACTTTGAGGTCTTCCAATTTGTACTCAGTTGAATATCATGGAGAAACGAATGCTCCCCTATATTTTAATCATGAAAATTTTCCCCCATGAATATTTTTAGACTATGGGAAATCCGTTTGACCACTTTTCCCACCCCATTCCAAATCTAGCTTCTACAATTTCATTGAGTTTGAGTAAAGAAAATTGTTGAATGGCCGACTTTGAGAAGCAATGATAATTGATCGGTTGAATGGAAGAACAATAAAATGGATAATTTGTACTCTCTATTTGAAAATGAATCTAATTCCAGGCCCCCATACCATAAGGAGTTCATCTTATGGGTTTGTGAAGTCAGATCCGAACAAGATTTATTCAATTTTCAATCAATGCATCAGTAAAGTTTTCTAGGAGGCTAACTTTGCAAGCTAATGTTTTGGTGTCGGATGAATGTTGTAAAAAATGTGTTGATATTTTATTCTATTTGTACATGAATTTTATCCCACATGCAGTGATGAGGCTTCAAGGCATGGGTTTCTATCTTCTCAAGAGTGGATCCAAATGCAATTTATGTAGTTTTTACAACTGCATTTGCAGTGTTTCAAAATGATAAAGTTTGATTACACATGGAGTTGAATCAGACAAAGTCCTTGTGTGCCCATTCTCAGTGTGCTCTAATGAATAAATTCTCCAATTTATGGGTTCTCAAGATTTATTTTAGTATTTTTCTAAGTTGCATTTCGACATATTTTTATTGTGTTTCAACGTATCTGGTTGCAGAATGAATAAGTTGGGTTACTTTGAGTATGAATATCTCATGATTATGATGTCATCATGTTTTTCCTTTCAGTGACCATACTCAGGTATGAAAGGTCTACATATCTGCATCTTTCCTTTGGCCTCAGAAAACACGACATCGGTATCAAGTTCAAATAGCCTCTCTACATCAAGTCTCGCAACATCTGCCCTGGGCCTGGTGGAGAATCATCTTGCATCACTAATACTGCTGAAAGTATTGTAATGGCTTCACATATACCTAAGAAAAATCCTCAATAAGCATCTAAGTTTAAGCAAATACTTGAAGGGAACATTAATCTTCCTTCAACATTGTATGCAACTGAGGATGTAGCTTCCCAGCATTTTGATTTAATTTTTACAAAGGAGTCTAATGATGATGAGCATGATGTAAGAAACAATGCTACTATAGTTTCAGCTCTCAATTGTCTTTATGTGAAAAACAAAAGTGATTCAATATCAAGGATAATTATTGAAGAATGTCAATGGGGAGTGATATCAGATGATCTAGTTTATGACTCTGAGGGTTGGCCAATTCCAATCACACACTCTGAAACTTTGAAGTAAAAATTTACATTGAATTGATTGAGTAATGTCAGCCATTACCTTTTCATACAATTGGAAAGAGCATGCATGCAGTTTCAAGCATGATACCACAAATTCCATGGATGAAGATGATGAGGAAAATGGTGAGGGAACAGCTTTGGTGAAATTATTGTTGTTGTCAACATTGGAATATTTTCCCATGTCGAAATAGGATATCACAGATTTTTAGAACACAAATATTTTCTATATGTTATCTTAAGCATCGAGATGGAGGTTTTGCATGGAGAATAACAAGGTAAGAGTCTGTGCTATGTAAACTCAAAGGATTCTATGCTAAATGAAAAGAGGATGCCATGCTAGAGGTGTTTGTAAAAGCTGTGAAATATTGGAGAAGCCCACACCAGCGTATGTTTAAAAGGAGTGAGCACATGCCATGGGTGTAAAACCAAATGCTACAACATTCAAAATATATAAAGTTGTGTACTAAAATAGCACAGTCTACACATCATGAAGTTTGCATAGGTGAGAGAAGCACAGTATGGGCAGACAATGAAAGTGTGACAAAACCCTTTAAAACTTTAAGCCAATGTCATTCAGAGGCTGCGTAGGCATTAAGAGGTGAATTTAGTGTATGAAATGGAACAATGGAGACCTGCGCAGATTTGGACAGGGAGTGAAGATTTTAAAATAATCTTAATACAAATGCAAGTGGCAAGTGATATTCCAACCCTTCCATGCCATGGGAAGTATAGACAAGGCATGTTCTATTTTGAAGGCTACGCTAAAACACCTCCACTAGAGTTGGAAGAGATCTTACGTGGATAGGAGAGGAGGTTACCCAGATGAAAGGAAAGTCTAGCACATGGTAATTACAAGGACTTCTAAATTCTAAATGCAAGTTTGGTAGGGGTAAATTCCAATGTCTATGCTAAACATAAAAAGGGGTTGCATAGTGTATTGGAGGTGTTGCACATGCATTAAGTAAGAAGCCCATGCAATGCATAGAGGTCAGAGTCTGCGTAAATTTTAAAGATGTTTAAAATATTTTTATCCCACATTGGCTGGGATGCGTCCTATTTTGATGTTTATATAGGCCAACATGTATAACATTATGTAAATGAAAGGAAAGAGAGTTCTTGTGGCCATGCTCAGGCTGGTGGATTGCTAGGCTAGCCAGAGGGTGTATGGGCAACCAAATTTTGTGCGCCAAGCAGGATGAAAGCTTTAAAAATAAATTTGGGATTTATCCCACATGCATTACAAAATGGAAATTATCAATGGTTATAACCTAAAATGCTTGCATTGAATTGTGTAGAAAGAGAAAGGAGCTCTTAGAGACTATTCATATGTAGATGGTGTCGACTCAATCGAGGACCACAAGATTTTGGGCGCTCATACATAGAAGCTTTAAAATTTTGAAAAACTTGGTCCCACATTGATGGGAAAGTTGAATTCACCAGTGGTTATAACCAAATACACTCACAGAGAAATTTGAATAAGAGCCCAGAAGCTCTAGAAGATGCGTACAGGAGGTTCCTCAAAGTGCATACCAGGTGGTGAGCTTGATGGAAGTTAAATAGGTTTTGATGGGGCTCATAGAGATGACTTGGTAGGTGATGTGGTGGTAGAGGCAACAGATTGTGCATGCATCCCAAGGTGCAGGAGATCAACGGTAGGCACAATGCCTTGGCCCAAAGATGATCAAGATCATCTCATTGAGGCATTCCACCTAATCGATACATGGCTGGCTGACAGCTAGGTAGACCGAGGTGGTGATGATGTGGTAGGTGCATAGGAAGGGAATCCAAGATGGGCACAAATCTCAAGGTAGAAGAATCAATGGCTAGTGCAATGGGTTGAAGGAAAGATGCAGGATAGTTAGTCATTGAGGCATTGTGCCTAGCTGACATGTGGTACTATGCTAGGTGGTGGGCCTAGGCAGAGAGGATGAGCAGGATGACACATGTGCAGAGGTGGACCTACAGACCAATCAAGAGGTGCCAAGTGGCAAAGTTTGGTGTTGTCTATGTAAATAGAAAAGATTAAAGTGCAAGTATAAGGTAAAGTGTAGAATATTAAAAGGAAAGAGTAAAATGCAAATTGTAAAGATTAAAGTGCAGAAATTAAAGGCAGAGACATGCACAAAAACAAAGATAAAAGGGAAATATTAAAGTGGAGGAAAGTGATAATATAAAGTGCAGAAATAATAAATTTTAAAGTGTCGGAGAAATAAAATATTAATGCATAGAGGATTATAATGTGTTATAATGTGATGTTGAAATATTTAATTTTTAAACATTAATATTTTAAAGGCATTCATGGGAAGATATTAGAGGAATTTCAAAGCCAGAACAAAGGAGATAATTTTGCAAATCAAATCAAATTTTGGCAATTGAAGAAGAGAGTAGTTTCAGCTATTTTGGAGGGAATTGATAGGTGTCTGTGGAAGAAAGAATCATGAGTTTTCCCTTTGCCCATATATTTTTATTTTCTGGATGGTGTAGGGGTTCCAATTTCTGAATCTTCATAGAGAGTTCAACAGGGTTTGGCTCCAGGAGATTCATTTCTTTTGGTCCCAATAGGGATATAGTAGAGGTTGTATCAGTTTGTATTTACATAAAATAGAAAGCTCTTGTATCTTTTACATATTATTGAAGTGGTATTCTTCATATCAGATATGAACATGTACATGATTCATCACACTCAATGCAATTATTCCAGCTTCAAGTCTCTCCTTGGTGTACATCTTGTGAGTTTTGTATTTTTTGATTCATTGTATAGGGTTACCTATGTATATTCCATTAGTTTCCAGTTTTGATCTAGGATCATATTAAATGATGATATGGATAAGGAATAGACTCATTTGACTTATCTACAGAAAAATCTTATAAGTAGTGGTTGGGCTATATTGATTGTGTCCATGGCTTTGAGTTTTTGACAGCAGTTAGTTCACATTTTCTATATTTGCATTTGAGATATGCCCAATGGATAAGGTACTGATCAAGGATTAGTAAATTTTATAGAGATGCATGTCTGGTTAAGTTTAGGCTATATTCTAAAAATTTAAATATAAACTCTGATGTATCTTTCATTTTTTGTGTTTAAGGTGTTGTACCCATCTCATGCTCCACTTCAAGGTCGATGTTCAATGGGTGATTAGTCGGTTACCTAGTATCTCTCAGTCGTCTTGAGCCTATGTGAGATCATTGCTTGATTAATGCCAAATAAAATAATGAAGGTGTTAAAGGGTGTCCCCCTTGGTTTTGCAGAACCTAAAGCATAGAAGGATGGATCTGCATCCTTGTTAGTTGGTCCTTTTCAGTCTTGGTTGAAAAATACAAGTTGGCTACTCTTTAAAATCTATCAGAAAGTGAAAAGGTTGATGTTCATTGATCTCAGCATAAAAAACAACCAACAAAATGGTGACTCTGCTAGGGAACGGTGTTATATTTGCATTCAGGTTTATCAAGTTGAGCTAGACTCTTGGCCTATTTTTTATAGGTCCATTCATTTTCTGCCATATTCATTTGAGGATAGAGTTATAAATCTTTATAAATCTAAAAATTCTTCATAGCATAATTACCAGCCTAGTTGTTTTTGAAAGACATTATGAATATCTTCTTTGTGAACAAGTTTGTCGAATCCTATTGACTTGCTAAAAGTCTTCTATCTTTTCTTGAATCCCAACTTGTCTATGTTCTACTAATATTCTATTCATTCTCACAACAGTGAGTGGAGACTCTCAAAGATCTCTACACCAATGTGCATTTAATAAATAAATTTGATGATTAGTTGGAAACACTTGGAGAAAGGATTTAGTAGATGCTTAAAGATTCAGTGGTTGAATGACCAAATCATAAAGAAATAAAGAATGACAACAGAAAAACAATTTACCCAGGTATTTCTCAATGTTTTATGAGATATTTTGGTTCCTTACTAGGTGAAGAAGTCACTAAAAGAAGGAAAATAGATCTGAAGTCTTTGGTCATACTTCTTGTTTTATAAATTTTAGTCATCATAATCAGAAATATGTTGTTATGTGAAATAAATGATTGCATAGTTGGATAAAGTATTTAGAAATGAGAGAATGTATTGCTAATAAGTAGTGCAATGGATTTTCCCATGTCAATGGATCGAGATATGCTACCTAGATCTGAAAATTATATAGCACATCTTGAATAAATCCAAAATATATTGCACTATTTAATCAAAGAATCCAAGACGAAACCATTTTTTTTTTGAAAACACATGTAGGAGAAAGGAATGAAGAATCCATGCATGGGTTTTGTGAAAATTTTTCCAATGCATATGATGAGCTTCCAATAAATGTTGAACTTCAAGAGTCTACTTATATTCATTTGTTCTTAGAGATGTGTATGCCTAAATCTTCAAATTGGCCTACATTCCGTAAAGAAGGCATGGATTTTGTTAAAATTTGGATAGACTCGATTGAAAAATCTGAATCTGAAAGTACTGATAATTCTGAATCTAGTTGTGTTGACAATGATTATTATGATGTTGATAGTGAAGTAATTTAATGTCAAGATGTCAAGGATGAATCTCTAGTTGTAGATGTTTCCGTTGAATTTTTTGAACTATTTTCTTATTAGCATGGTAGTGCATATTTCTTATCTTAGTTTAGGGAAGATTTTTGTGGGAAACAAGAGAGTGATTATGATGTGGATGCCAGTTGTTGTGATGATTCTTTTGCATAAGAAGACATGAGCCAAGAAGTTGCAGTCCGTGTTTCAAATAAGGAAGATATTTGTGGCACAAAGAATGAAGCCAGGGAAGGTGAGAATGAAATGAAATGCTCACTAAGTAGTGAAAAAATATCAGAACTATTGGCTGCTATTTCTCAGAGGTATGCACCTAATGTAGACTCCACTTTGTAGTACCCAGTTGATATTTCTTTTGACAATGATGACATGCTAGTGTGAAACATATGCTGATTTTTCCTTTCCTACTTTTGAGGCAAACAATGTGCAAGATGAAAATGCATATGATTGTGAGAATTTTGATTATGTCAAATATGATGAGTATGATGACTCATATGCTGGTATGGATTCATATTTTTATGAGTTTGGTGTGGATGATTCTTGTATACATCATAATTTTGATTGTTCCTTTGAAAAGAATGAAAATTCTACATGTGTGTTCTCATATTTGCAAATGGTAAATGAGCCATTACTTGATGATGCATTTTTAGATCTGGAGGGTCCTGGTAAAAGTTGGCAAGATGTCTCAAATATTGTGCAATCATGTTTTTACTTGGATAGTTTTCAAGTTCATGTTATGACTAAGATTCATTCTTTTGTGCAAACTAATGTCCAAGATATGTTTGATTCCAGCCATTGGGATGAATTGCAATCTTTTTCCTCTTAGTGGGATTATGGTTGTAAAGAATATAACAACTGTGTGTTAAATAGCGATCATCATTTTCAATACCTTGGTGTTTTCCATGCACCTAATAATAGTGAGAATGCTGATTTTTGTTTATATGCTTTGCTAATAAGAAATTGCAACATGATTGATCGAGCATATGACAGTAGTGAATTTAGTTTACCTCTGATCCATGGAAATGAAAATCATATATATGATAGAGGTAAATTCTGAGTTCATTTTGATGGTTTAGGGTCATTCGTAAAAAATGTACATATTTTATAGCCACTTTTCTTTCAATTGTGTTTGGTTTTTGGTGTTTTCAATCAGGAGCTCGGTTGTAGGAAGTTGAGAAAAAGTCTGATTGATTTTGAGTGGTCTACTTCACTAAGAGATTCTAGATTCTCTACATTCCCACAAGGGGCATGCATCCCCAGATAGAGCCATAGTTGGTACTCTCAAATTCAACATAAATTTGGAGTGACCAAATTAAAATTTTCTCTAAGGCAAGGTGAGTACCCCTAAAAAAATTTTGAAGAGGCCTAATTGGAGTGCAAGTAAAATGAGACCTAATGATTTACATGAGATACCACTTGGGGAACATGTGCACCACCTATCATGGAGTAAATATAGTGGGTTACAACTTTTAGATGTCATATTTTATGTGTTTTGGAGATAGCCATTTGGAGGTGTTTTACCTAAATCTGCATTCTGCACATTTCTTAATCTTATCAAATGACCAACTTTGCATGCATGTATCTTTGGTCAGATTAAGTCTCATGAAATAAGGATCATTAAAAGGTGTGATAGGAATGAGAGAGAATCTTCATTTCCATTTTTAGATTCCTGTGTGTTCATATGATAGGTTTTCCCAAGCCATTTTGTTTACAATTAATTTTGTTTCTCAGAGTGTAATTTGCAAAATTACTAAAGTGCCCTACTTTGAGGTCTTGCAATTTGTACTCGGTTGAATGTCATAGATAATTGAATGGTCCCCTATATTTTAATCATGAAAATATTCCCCCATGAATATTTTTAGACTATGGGCAATCCGTTTGACCACTTTTCCCACCTCATTCCAAATCCAGCCTCTGCAATTTCACTGAGTTTGAGTTAATAAAATTGTTTAGTGGCCAACTTTGAGAAGCAATGATAATTGACCAGTTGACTGGAAGAACAAGAAAATGGAGAATTTGTACTCTCTATGTGAAAATGAATCCAATTCCAGGCCCCTAGACCATAAGGATTTCATCTTATGGGTTTGTGAAGTCGGATCAAAACAAGATTTATTCAGTTTTCAATCAATGCATCAGTAAAGTTTTCTAGGAGGCTGACTTTGCAAGCTAATATTTTGGTGTCAGTTGAATGTTATAACCAATGTTTTGATCCATTATGCTTTTATATATGAATTTTATCCCACATGAAATGACAAGGCCTCAAGGCATGGGTTTCTATCTTCTCAAGAGTGGATCCAAATGCAATTTATGCAGTTTTTACAACTGCATTTACAGTGTTTCAGAATGACAAAGTTTGATTACATGTGTTGTTGAATCAGAAAAATTCCTTGAGAGCCCATGCTCAGTGTTCTCTAATGAATCAATTTTCCAAGTGATGGGTTCTCAAGATTTATTTTAGTATTTTTCTAAGTTCCATTTCGATGAGGTTTTATTGTGTTTCAACCTATCTAGTTGCAAAATGAATAAGTTGGGTTACTTTGAGTATGAATATCTCATGGTTATGATGTCGTCACATTTTTCATTTTGGTGACCATACTCAAGTGTCAAAGGTCTAAAAATCTACATTTTTCCTTTGGCCTAAGAAAACATGACACCTGTATCAAGTTCAAATAGCCTCTCTACATCAAGTCTCGCAACTTCTACCTTGGGCCTAGTAGAGAATCATCTTGTATCACTAATACTGCTGAAAGTATTGTAATGACTACACATATACCTAAGACAAAGTCTCAAGAATCATCTAAGTTTAAGAAAATAATTGAAGGGAACAAAAATCTTCCTTCAACATTGTATGGAATAGAGGATGTAGCTGCCCAACATTTTGATTTAATTTTTACAAAGGAGTTTGATGATGATGAGCATGATGTAAGCGACAATGCTACTATAGGTTTATCTCTCCATTGTTTTGATGTGAAAATAAAAGTGATTCACATTTTTGGTGAATGTCAATGGGGAATGATATCAAATGATCTGGTTTATGACTCTGAGGGTTGGCCAATTCCAATCACACACTCTGAAACCTTGAAGTATAAATTTCCATTGAATGGATTGAGTAATGTCTGTCATTACCTTTTCATACAATTGGAAAGAGCATGCAGGAAGTTTCAAGAATGATACCATAAATTCCATGGATGAAGATGATGAGGACAATGGCGAGGGAACGACTTTAGTGAAATTATTATTACTGTCAACATTGGGATATTTTCCCATGTTGAAATGGGATATCACAGATTTTTGGAACCCAAATATTTTCAATATGTTATCTTAAGAATCGAGATGGAGGTGTTGCATGGAGAATAACAAGGTAAGAGTTTGTTCTATGTAAACTAGGAGGAGTCTATGCTAAACAAAAAGAGGATGCCATGCTGGAGATGTTTGTAAAAGTTGCAAAATATTGGACAAGCCCATGCCAGTGCATGTTTAAAAGGAGTGAGCCCACACCATGGGTGTAAAACCAAATGCTACAACATTCAAAACATATAAAGTTGTGCATTGAAATAGCACAGTGTGCGCATGATAAAGTATGTGCATGTGAGAGAAGCACAGTCTCTACAGACAATGAAAGTGTGACAAAACCCTTTAAAACTTTAAGCCAATGTCGTTTAGAGGGTGCGTAGGCAAAGAGGTGAATTCGATGTATGAAATGGAACAATGGAGGCCTACACAGATTTGGACAGGGAGTGAAGATTTTAAAAGAATCTTAATACAAATACAAATGGAAATTGATATACCAACTGTGCCACATCATGGGAAGTATAGACAAGGCATGTTTTGTTTAAAGGCTACGCTAAAACACCTATGCTAGAGTTGGAAGAGATCTTTCATGGATAGGAGAGGAGGTTGCCTAGATGAAAGGAAAGTCTAGCACATGGTAATTACAAGGACTTCTAAATTTTAAAGCCAAGTTTGGCAGGGGTAAATGTCAATTTCTGCGCTAAACATAAAAAGGGGCTACGCAGTGTATTGGAGGTGTTGTACATGCATTAAGCAAGAAGCCCACACAATGCATAGAGGTCAGAGTCTGCATAAATTTTAAAGATGTTTAAAATATTTTAATCCCACATTGCATGGGATGCATCCTATTTTGATGTTTATATAGGCCAACATGTATAACAGTATGTAAATGAAAGGAAAGTGAGTCCTTGTGGCCACGCTCAAGCTGGTGGATTGCTAGGCTAGATAGAGGGTGTGTGGGCAACCAAATTTTGTGTGCCAGGAAGGATGAAAGATTTAAAAATAAATTTGGGATTTATCCCACATGCATTGTGTAATGGAAATTGTTAATGGCTCTAACCTAAAATGCTTGCATTATATTGTGAAGAAAGAGAAAGGATCTCTTAGAGACTATTCATGTGCAGATGGTGTGGACTCAATCAAGAGCCACAAGATTTTGGGCGCTCATGTACAGAGGCTTCAAAATTTTGAAAAAATTAGTCCCACATTGATGGGAAAGTGGACTTCACCAGTGTTTATAACCAAATACACTCATAGAGTAATTTGAAGAAGATCTCTAAGAATCTAGGTGATGCGTGCAGGAGGTGCAAGAAGTGCATGCCAAGTGGTGATCTCGGCAGAAGGCAAACAAGTTTTTATGGGGCCCGTAGAGATGACTTGGCACTAGTAAATTTGACTTCAAATTTTGACAAAAATTGGTCAAAATTTTGATAGTAATTGGTCGAATTCATGACCAAACCTTTCATCGATCTTTTTTTGTTGAAATTTCAACGTTTTTATTATTGGTCGCAATTGCAACCAAAATAGAGGTTGAAATTTTGACTATAGCTCTTGTTTAATTTGATAGAAATTACCATCGAAATCTGTATGGCAATGGTCAAAATTTTGACCAATATTTGGTCAAAATTTTGACCATAACATTGGTGGAAAGCATAGCACGCACGTCGAAATCTCTTGATAGAATGGTCAAAATGTCAACCAATCTTTGGTGGAAATGAGTGGAGGAGTTGGTCAAAATTTTGACCATCCCATCAAGTGATTTTGACGTGTGTGCTATGGTTTCCACCAAGGCATTGGTCAAAATTTTGCCCAATCGTTGGTGGAAACGATTGGAGACGTTGGTCAAAATTTTGACCATCCCATCAAGTGATTTCGACGAGCGTGCTATGATTTCCACCAAGGCATTGGTCAAATTTTTGACCAATCATTGGTGGAAACGAGTCACGACATGGGTCAAAATTTTGACCATCAGTTCCAGAGATTTTGACGTGGATGTTTTGCTTTCCACCAAGGTATTGGTCAAAATTTTGACCATCTCAATTGGAAATGGTCAGAATTTCGACCAATACCTTGGTGGAAATAAAGAGGGTAATGGTCAAAATTTTGACCAATGCCTTGGTGGAAATGAGTGGGGCATTGGTCAAAATTTTGACTAATAAGCTTAAGGGGCTTTCTAATGGATGGTTCATAAGGCACAACACTTGGTGAAGGTTTTGCAAATGAGGATGCAAGTAGAGTGGGTTTAACCATGGAGGAAACTTCGTAGTTAAGTGCCCTTGAGTTGGAGTCATACTGGGATGGGTGACCTGTCGGGAAGTCTCGGTGCTTCACCTCTGTGAGCATCACCCAGAGTCAATGAGTGCTAAGTGTTCCATTCATTCTCATGAGAGATGGGTTCATGTGAACCACTACTCATGAAT
>JAGRRI010072615.1:0-21231 GCA_018584345.1 Thuja plicata | reverse complement strand
GATGGATAAGTTCATATTCAATCATGTATGTGACTGATGAATAAGGACCATGTTGAAGTGTATGGATAAGTAAAGAGGCCCACATTTAGCATATACATTTCTAGCACCCACTGTGGGGCAAAAAATTTAATTTCTGGCCTCATAATTAACTTTTTCTTTCAATTATGTTTTATGTCCGTACGTTTCTGCAGTGAATTCTCGCACAATGTTTTGTGTACATCTGCATGAAATTTTTCTTGTCCATGCATGTGGTTCTTGGCATTTCTTCGCGTGACCTGTTCTAGTTCTTCACACGAAATTTGACACCAGAGACTTTTAATTTGTTGTTTTTATATCTCTGTTTTCTGACTACTGATATTTGTTTTTTGTTGTGGTTTTCTAGTTTTACTTTCGATACAACTTAACGAGATGTTGAAGACTCCTTCAAACATAACTATACAAACTTACTAACTACTTGACTACATGAATCCTATCAGAGCATGTTTGTCAAAGAATGTCAAACCCACACAAATGTTGTATCTTTTTTCAATGCTTTATCTACATAGTCTAATTAGGGCCTTGTTAAAATATATTAAGGGTCTTGATAGAAGAATAGGGTATTAGGCTCTTCATTACATGGAAGTGATTCCCCTGAATGAATCTGAGACCTAGACGCTGCTAAGGGATTGATACCTGGGGGAGCAAGGAAAGGTAACAAATTGATTGACATATTCATTAGTGAGGGGAGTATGCTCTTCTCTCTTTGAGAGAATCAGAAACCTAGAAGCTCTTGGGTTTGTTGAAAGAGGAGTTAGATTAGTGATAAACATGTCTAGTGTGTTTGGGTGAGGTGTAGAGGTAGATTAGTATGCTCTTTTCCCTTTTGGGAAAATTAGAAACTTAGACCCTTGAAACCAAACCAAGTCTAAGTCACCTTTAGCAGGCCTGCCGAAAGTTGAACCTTCGAGAATGAACCAAGTGGGTACACACCGTTCGCTAGAGGTTTCACCCCACTCTAATAAATTTGATTTGTAGAGTTAAAGAATCCAAATCCATGTTAATTTCTTCCTCTTGATCCCTGATGTCGAACATATTGAGGAAGCCCTATCTGTTGTATTGAGCGATGCCACTCACAGCCCTGCTTCACGGGGGTGTATAATTGCAGGTGTCAGTGTGGATATATGTCTCAACCTCATTTGCAAGGCCACTAGAGGTTACTATGAATGGAAGCTTATTAAAAACTTTTGTAGCTAGTTGCTTACCCAGTATACCTCTGAAAGGGGGCATAATCTTTGCGCAGGGAGGGGGGAAATTCTCTCCCGTAGATTCTCACCATAGGCATGCACCTGCATGTTTGAAGGTGGTATATGACACTAGCCCCTACTTCAAGGGTGTCCTTTGAACATATATTATTGAGTCCTTGGAAACACCAAAAACATAGGCACTCTCTCAGGGGTGACACGTCTATGTGAGGTGCACGCATGCACATAAGTTGTGAGGCAAATATTTTGTCTTCTCCACCATTTTATTTTAGGGATAAATGAGTGTCTTTTTTGAGTCACCAAATGCTCAAAGTGTCCAAAATTGTTAAGAATCCCCTATTCTTCCGAGTTGCCTTGACTTCGGCTAAATTGTTTTCGACTACTGCCTGTATCACAACTGTTTGAAAGTCCAAACTCTATGCTTGTTAACAACTGGTTTCTAAATGTCCAAGAGAAAACTTGTCAATCTAAAACTATCCAAATGAGTCTGAAAACTAGGTATTCTGTTAGAGAATAGTCAAATCTGTGTCTCGTAATCAATTTCTGTCTGGAAAAGTAGTCCAAATTTTTAGTTTCTACCAAAGTTTTCCTGGTTTTCTGTAATATTTTGTGCGAACTTTGGCAATCTTTGTGCTACCCAGTACATATCTTCGCACGAGGCTCTACGAATTTGCATGTGAAAGGAAACAATAACTTTAAGAAAACCCTTTTTGAAAAAGGATATAAAATTTCAAAGGATTTTTTATTTTTCTTGGAAAAAGATTAATTTTTATTTTTAGAATTTTTTCCTTTGGGAAAACATTAATTTTACAAGTGAATTTTTTAAATCAGTAAAATATTTACAATTTTTTTTGACAAATATTTATAAAAAATTAATTATCTTGGTGGGTTCTTTTAAAAAATTAATTATATTTTTCTTTTCTATGAAAGAAGTTTTGAAATCGACACTATTTAGGTACCTACAACATGAATTTTAGCATAAAACATAAGTTTATTAGTAAAAAAAACTATTTTTAATGGAAAAGTAAGATTGAGGGTGACAATGATTAACTAGTTTAAGTCTCAAGTTCTAGTGGTGTCAAACCCTAAATTCTTTTTTCACTATAATTTATTTTATTTACAATCTAATGTTTGGGTTCTATTTTAATTTTTGGCTAATAGACTGAAAATTATTTTACCGATAATTATTTCTGATGAACAAATTAGTTTTGTTCCAGGTAGATCTATATTAGATGGAATCATTATTTCTCAAGAAGAAATTCATTCTATCCAAAACAATAAAGGACCAAGTATGCTATTAGAATTACATATTAAAAAAGGAAATGATATGGTGGATTGGAATTTTTTATGTAAATGCCTGAAAGCTTTTGGTTTCTCTAAACAATGGATTAATATTATATATGAATGTATCTCAACCCCTAAAACGTTAAGAGATTTTTCTGTAACAATGGTTAAACTGATACAGTAATGATCTGATTCAAATACAACTCTATTTGCATATTTTCAGATCTATGCTAAGTACATAATACCTCTGATAAATTTGTTCACTTTAGTTCCTCTGATTTGTCATACTATTTTCTGCTCGGTAAGTGCTCTTTCCTCTGTCGCTCAGTGTTGTCTACAGAATTGCTCAGTTCTGTGTTCAAAAAGTTTGATTAGTCATGCATGAATTTTGTATGTGTGCACATTGTCATCTTAATGAATCTCTTGTCTCTTATATATACATCATAACACATTTAATTTCTATCCTTTCAATTTTTCTGCTTAATCTCCATCATTGATTTTGCCGCTTAAACCTTCCTCGACAGTTGTGTCTAAAACACATTTCAATCTTCTTCATCTGATCATCCTTAAATTTTCATATTCATTTGATCATCATAACAAACCTTATCAATTACCTCAGAATCATCAATTTTATAGCTCATCATTTTAGTCAGCCTTTAGTTTCTTTTTATTGCTCAGTCAATAGCGCAATGTCTTGGTGATCCCTAGCTCAGTTAACACTATTCTCGGTATACACTATATTTACTACATCTTCATTTTTACTTGGTGTATACAAAACTCTTTAGTTACCAACCACATAAACTTTGTTTTTTCCAGATCTTTAACCCATAATAGATGTTTTTTACCATAATGATAATCAGAACAAGTTGACATCAATGACAATATATTAACTGATTAACCACTTTTGTAACTCGGTTGATCATCAACACAATGACTTCAAACATACAATCAATTTTAGTTCATCAATCTCTCCCTTTGGCATTTATGGCAACACAATATGAAATATGCAATATGAAAATGCAATAGAATACCTAACTTTTGTTCTACAACTAAATGGAAAATGATGTAGCTCTCCCTAGCTTGTATATATAATATGTTTCACCATTTAAAAAACTCACCATGCAGACTCTCCCTGTAGATTTGACTCTTTTCAATCTTCTCACCCTGAAATAGATAGATATTTCATTTCTCTTCCTTTCTCTTTTCTCCTTTTCTCCCTTCAAGTGGATAGATATTTTATTGAATCTTCCATCCCTTTGACAACAATGCCAAAAATAAATATACAACTCTTCATTAGACAAAAAGTATCTTTGTTTTTTGGTGCAGTAGTGTAAGTACCTTGCAGTGTACTAACATGTCATTGTTAGTCCAGTTGACTTTTGCATCAACATGATTGATATTTTAATTACATGCAGGTTGATGGAACCTCCTAGTCAGCTTAGTGATCGATAGATAAGGGACGAACCCCTAGTCTATTCCTCAAGTACTCAAATGTGTCCTTTGGTAAGGGTTTAGTGAATATATCAGCTAGTTGTTCTTTTGATTGTACATATTCTAGTGTAACTAACCTTTCTTGTACTTGTTCCCTTAAGTAGTGATATTTTATAGATATATGCTTTGTTTTTGCRTGCATCACCAGGTTCTTTGAAATATTTATTGCACTAGTATTCATTCATTCCTTTCAAAATTTGTTTTATCCATGCAATGTTCGAACAATTTGCAGCAGTRGAAACATATTTTGCTTCTGCAATTGACTTAGATATGCATCCTTGCTTTTTACTTATCCAATTAACTAATCTTTTTMCCACAAAGAATGCTCTAGCAGTAGTCCTCTTTTGATCATCAATGTTCCCAACCCAATCAACATTTGTGTAAACTTTCAGTTCAAATTTTCCTTCTCTCTTGTACCACAATCCATAATCTTCAGTGTTCTTCAAGTATCTAAAAATTCTCTTTACAAAAGTCATATGTGATTCTTTAGGATTAGAAAAAAATCTTGCCACAATTCCAACTGCGTGTGTAATGTCTGGTCTAGTGTGTACAACATACATTAATTTTTCAATCATAGATCTGTACAATATCTGATTTACCTCAGGTGTCTTATCTTCCTTTGTCAATTTGCATCCTATCACCATAGGTGTTCCGAGTGGTTTTGAATCTTCCATTCTGAATGTCTTCAACACTTCCCTTATGTATTTTGATTGAGTAATGTAGATGCCTTGATCCTATTGTAAAATTTGCAAACCAATTCTAAAAAAATTGATCTCACCAAACATTGACATTTCAAATTCTTTCCTCATTTCATCAGTAAATGATTTGCATAAGTTATAATTTCCTCCAAATATAATATCATCAAAAATTTTTTTAGCAATAAGAGTCTTATCATTGTTTCCTGCTTTGAAATAAAAATTGTTGTTATCACTTGCTCTAACAAATCCAATACTGATAAGATAGGAGTGCTTGTTTCAATCCATATAAATCTTTGTGTAACTTACATACCGTGCTTTTCTAAGTAGGATAAACAAAACCTTCATGTTGTTCAATGTATACCTCCTCTTCCAGTATTCCATTCAGAAATGCTGATTGAACATCCATTTGATATACTTTGAATCCTTTGTATGCAACATAAGCAAGTAATATTCTAACTCCTTCAAGTGTAGAAACAAGTGAAAAAGTTTCTCCATAGTCTGTGCATACCCATTGCATACTAGTCTTTCTATATTTCTGGTTACATCTCCATTCTCATTCAATTTATTTCTGAATATCCATTTGGTACAAATGAAATTCTGAACAATTGGTCTCGGTACTAATGTCCATGTTTTTTTTTTTTGTTTTCTGTATCTTCTCAATTTCTTCATTCATTGCATTAATCCATTCTTCATTTTCAAGTGCATCTTTGATAGTTTTAGGTTCAAATTCAAAAGTCAAATATGTGTTGTCATTAAAATTACTTTGTGTCATCATGCCAGCTATTTTATCTCTAATAATTTGATTATGTGGATGATGTCTTCTTACATATTTTGCAATTACAGGTTCAGTTCTTTTTTCTTCATTGTATTCTCTAGTTGGTATATGATCATGATCTCTAGTTGCAACATCTTTGCTGATGCTTGGTTGGTGCATCCCGATGCTTGATAATATTACCTTATTGCTCAGTTCTAGACCTTATGGCAAGACATATTGTCAATTAGTGTAAAAACAATTAGTCATTCAATGTTACCCGAGTATACAAAGTTACCCAAGTATACAGTGTCGCCCGAGTGTTCAGCATCACCTGAGTGTTTAGTATCGCTCGAGTGACAGTTTATCACCCGAGTACTCTTTTGGACCTCAGTGATAGTTTGAAGCCAACTTTTCATATATTGATAAATATATATTTGTTTATTGCAAGCCGACTTACAAGGTTATTTGCTAGATAAAGATATATATGTAAGATAGTTTGTTTTTTCCAAAGATGGAGTATAAGAGAGTATGTATGCATGTAGTATGAATGTATAATCAGAAGATGGATATGATTATATGAATGAGAGTTTAAGTTAAGTGAAGAAGAGTTCAAGATAGTAGAGACTTGTCTATCACATTTAGGTGATCAATTATATTTTAAAGGATCTTTTTTAGCAATCACAGAACTACACAGATTAGATCATCAACTAGTTCATTCTTACAGGTGGATCATAAAAATCCTTTAACAAGGTGGACCTAATAGTTCTTTCTTTAAATCTCTTAACACAGTTGTATTACTTATTGTATTTTACAAAATCCTTTAACAAGGTGGAGCTAACAGTCCTTTTTATGCTCCTAACAGGGCAGACCATTAGAATTGGTCATTGTAAGCTTTAACAAGCTAAATTTATACTATAGTAATAAATATTGTGGGTATCATCCCCACCCCAATTTTACTTTCTTTTGGGAGGTTTCTGGGTAACCAAATATTGTGTTATGTGTTGTATCTGATTCTTTACTTTCAAGTTATATGCATGCAAACAAACAAGCTAATCTAATTATGGATTAAAAGGATTAAGATTTATTGGTTCATGATTCAACCCCCCTCTTAGTCATTGGGCACATCATATAATTCTAACAATTGGTATTAGATCAGTGGTTCTCTTATCATATGTTTAACAACTTGAGAAAAGATCAGAGGATATGAAAAAATATAGACTGGAGAAAGCCATTGAGAATGAAAAGATAGATCTTAAACTGGCCATGGATCAGATCATAATAATTAAGGAGCAGTTCTCTCTTTCCCTACAGAGAAGAAAAGAATTAGCAGTACATATGAATGAAAAGAACTATATAGAAGAAAGAATTGAAGAACTTTGCAAAGATAGAAGCTTAGAAGAAGCTGATGGAGCCATTGAAGACTTGCTTGCAAAGAATCTCAATCTACATGAAGAAGTCAGAAAGTTGAAAAGAGAACAGGAAGTTCACTCAATCAGAATGTGTGAAGTCATGGAACTAAAGAACAAAGTAGAAGATGAGATTCATATAGCATAAGAAGACAAAATACTGTTGAGTATAAGATTAGAAGAAAAATAAAATGAAATCCAACACTTATCACTTTAGCAAGCTGATTTGGTAAGTCAACTCAACGATGCAACACAAGAAGTTGTCAACCAAAGGACAGAAAATGAAAGACTGCAGAATGATCTCAATACTGAAAAGCAAACAAATGAATGTATGGTAAATTCACAAACTAGCATGGATTAGGAAACATAACTCAGAAATCATGGACAGACTAGATTAGGATATACAGAACAAGGTTAATCCTTACAACAAGGAGCTCAAATGAACAACAAACCTAAATACAATCACTGTGGTAAGACACAGCATACATCAAATAAATGTTGGAGCAATGGAAAGTCAATATTTAATGGTAAATGCTATAGCTACAACAAACATGGACATAGATAAAGTGAATGCAAAGAGACACCAAATTTTGAAGGGAAATTCTGCAAATGCAACAAACAAGGTCATAAATCTTCAGAGTGCAGAACTAAGAATTGGAATCCTACTAAAAAATTAGCCAAGGCAATTTTTGGTTGGGATTACAATACTTGGTAAAGATGTTGTCACTGTGGTGAATATGGACACATTGGTACAAATTGTGTGAAGACTCACTTCAGAAAAAGAGATCCTACTAAGAGATGTTATGTGTGTAAACAACTCGGTCATCTGAGCAAGAAATGTATGAACAGAGAAAAGGTTGATAGTAGATTTGAGAATGGTAAAACCAAAAGTCTTAGAAATCAGAGCTCAAATGAGAAAGCAATGGGTAAGGAAATCTTTAGATAATTCAGATCAAAGCAATGAAGGATCTAATGACACCCTAAACAGTGAGATGGGTGGATCCATCATTATAGATGAGGAAAGTAAGGAGATGACTAGAACTGTGCAATAACAAGCCATCCTACATCAGTTCCAGGTAAGCAATACAGTCCATATTGGCATATTGATGCATGAGGACATATTGTAGTTCAACGCGAGTTAGAATTTTCATTACACCCGAGTCACTCTAGCTCACCCAAGCTAAGTTGGGTAGTGTTTATAACTGGAAAGTTAGTTTCACCAGAGCTTCCAAGTGAATCTTGGATAAATACCCAAGTCACTCCAGCTACTATGTATGGAGCATTTAATGAAATACTCAAATGGTTGAAAAACTCTTATATAAGAAGGATTCTAAAGAGTATTGATTACAATGCTTTCAGTTTACAAGACAATTTAGAGCCTATAGCAATTCAGTGTGAATTCATGATTGAAAGCAGAATTTGATTATTTTGTTCAAGCAATATGGCATCCACTTCCAGTAGCAAGGTCAAGAAAGGTTTGGAGATGCTAGTAAGGAATACAATTTGTGATCCTCCCCTATTCAAGCTTCAACTGGTAGTTGCAGAGGAAATAGACATGATAGGAGCTCATTCCCTAATCCCTCTGAGATCATTACTGGTCAATGACATTCGCAGATTCTATCATTGCAAAATATAAGAGCTTACAACCAATGAGATGAATCAAACATATGAGAAGTTATGTACAGAATGGAAACTAAAGCCTGAGCATAAGCACCTCAAAACCAAGGGTTTGACATATATCATGCATATGTTGAGGGAATTCCAGAAAAAGTGGATGAGATATGTTCTTAGTCATGTTAACGATATGCAACTATGGTTGAATCATCCTGTGAAGATCACCAAGAAGATAATTCACCATGTTAATAGGTTCCCTATTCTAGACAAGCCAAAAGCTACCAAAACCCTAAAAAAGGATGAACTAGTACAGTTAACTCTTCCCCAGTGGGACAGAAGAGGCATGAGACTCAACGAAGTAACAAATTTGGAGTTGAAATTTGGAATTCATGTCATATCTTACAAGATATACATCTCGAGCAGACCGAACAGTGTTTCTTGCGAAGTTGTTGAGCTAGACTACAAAGTTTTCAAGAAAAATCTAGTATTTGACCTAGTAGAATTGCAACTCAATTAGTTGAGAAAGAAAATGGAGAGCATCTGAGTATCAAAAACTAGTTCATGTAAGTTTTGTTCTCTTCTAATATGCATACTTTTCTATGTTGAGAAGTTATTTCCCTCCAAAGGAATAGTAGTATGGAAAAAGGATAGACCAATTATCCATCAAATTAATGATTTTATAGCTAAGATGGGAGATAACTTTGATAATATCATGGATGGACAGTTTGAATGTTTCAAACAGAAAATGCAGAGTAGATATAGAATTCCCAAACAACTAGTTGAGAAGTACAAAGAAGAAATATGTTTTCTAGTTGATTGTGATAAAGTGTATATACAAGTAGTAAAGCCTAGGGTTGCATAGGTACAACCCTTGCCATATGAAGTTAATAATGAGGACACTAAAGATATCATTGAGGCTCTTGTGAATGAACCTGTCAATCCAATGGCACCCTAATTTGGAACCTATGAGGAATCAAAGAGTGGGATATCTCTGGAAATTGAGATTCCTAAGATATTGAAGAGAGGAAGAAAGAGACTTGATACATTCAAGAAGTATGGCAAGACCTCATACTCTCCTTCAATATATGAGAGCAAAGAGGAAACAGTTAAAATAGAGGAGATTGAGGAAATTGAATTTGACAAGGAAGAAATTGATGTTAATCCTCCACAGAAGAAGAGGAAGACAACATCGAAGTAGAAGAAGGAAAAAGGTACTACTCCTATTTTCACTCTAAGAAGATCAAGGAGAAAAATCATACTAAGTGATGATGAGGAAAAGGATGAAGATGTAGAATATATTGTGGTCTTCACAAAACCCACACCCACACTTGATCAAAAGATTAAAGACCTTAAAGAAGGAAGAGCCATGAGTTCTTTGAAATCATTGAAGTATGCTTCTAGAACCGAAGAAGAGAAGAAGAAAATTGAGCAAGCAGTGGTGGAAAAGATGGAAAAGTGGAAATATGACCCTTCCAAGTTGAAGAGTTATATGACAGAAGACTTATTCAAGGTAGTCTCTATTCCCTGGAAGAGTGTAGTAAAAATTGAAAGAGATATAAGGCAAGAGACATTGAAGCAAGTTATGCCTGCAATGAAAGGCAAAGAAGTTAAAATAGGCCTTAAGCAAATATGAGAATAATCACACCCCCAGATTTAGGGCATTTCAAATATTGAACAAAAATATAGAAGAAGTAGCTCAACCTGCCACATTAGTGTGGAAATCTATATTTGAGATTGTAGAAAGCAATGTGAAGGAAGAAGTTTTGAGTTCAGATGCTCCAACATAAGGAAATGATGACACTCTAACTGAAGTACATACTATTGAAGAGTCAAACGCAAAGAAGATTGTAGTTGAGGTAATAACATCACTACCCCAATCTCCCATACATAGTATAGTGACTTTGAACAAATACACGGTTGTAGAATCTACATCAGAACAAACAAAGCCTGAGCAATAGGCTCCTCTTACTACTGATACATGCACACCTGAGTCAATGAAAGGAAAGGTAGACATTTCTACTTTTGACTCGTCATTAAGTGTTGATCCAACTAATGATACTATAAAAGTCAATGACCTAATTAGATTGAATACTGATACTCAGGATAAGATAGATAAAGGTAAGGAATTTGTTACTTTACTGAGTCCTAAATCAGAGGCAACAATAGCTGATGAGATAGATTTGGATAAAGATATTGTGATTCCTAATTGGGATCTATCCAACCTATCTATAGAAAAAATGGATATTTTGGGAGAACTGTGGAAGAAAAGGGCCTCACAGTAGAAACTCAGAAAAGAAAGACAAAGGAACAAAGTACTTGAAGATGTAAAAGGCATCTTTGTAGATGCTTTGCAGATTGAAGTCAATGAAAGTGACTCAATAATGGACCAACTTGTTTACATAGTCTACAAGTTCAACACAAACATGAATGGTTAGGAGAAAATACTTGAGAAGGCAGAGAAGAAATTTGAATGGTATATAGAGTTACCCGAGTATATAGTGTCACTCGAGTGTTCAGCATCGTGCCTAAGTGTTTAGTATGACCCGAGTGACAATTTATCACCCGAGTAGTATTTTGGACCTGAGTGACAGTTTGAAAACAACTTTGCATATATTGATAAATATATATTTATTTATTGCAAGCCGACTTACAAGGTTATTTGTTGGATAAAGATATATATGTAAGATAGTTTATTTCATCCAAAGATGGATTATAAGAGAGTATGTATGTATGTAGTATGAATGTATAATCAGAAGATGGATATTATTATATTAATGACAGTTTAAGTTAAGTGAAGAAGATTTCAGGATAACAGAGACTTATCTATCACATTCAGGTGATCGGTTATATTTCAAAGGATCTTATTTAGCAATCACAGTCGTACATAGAAGATCATCAACTGGTTCATTCTCACAGGTGGATTAGAAAAATCCTTTAACAAGGTGGACCTAACAGTTCTTTCTTTAAATCTCTTAACAGAGTTGCATTGCTTATTGTATTGTACAAAATCCTTTAACAAGGTGGACCTAACAGTCCTTTCTATGCTCATAACAGGGCAGACCATTAGAAGTGGTCATTGTAATATTTAACATGCTAAATTTATACTATAGTAATAAATTTTGTGGGTGTCATCCCCACCCCAGTTTTACTTTCTTTTGGAAGATTTTTCGGTAACCAAATATTGTGTTATGTTTTGTATCTGATTCTTTACTTTCAAGTTATATCCATGCAAACAAACAAGCTAATCTAATTAAGGATTAAAAGGATTAAGTTTTATTGGTTCCTGATTCACCCCCCCTCTCTCTGTCATTAGGCACATCATATATTTCCAAAAGCTTGGTAACATTAGGTACTTGCTCAGGAAAAGTGTCAGGTTCTTCAATGTAAACAAAACTACTGTATTCTTCTGGTTCTCTTTTGCTTTCCTCATTATTTTTCTCAGCAAATTCATCAACTCTTACATTCGTACTTTCAATGATCTTGTTAGAAGACTTGTTCAAATATTTATAATTTTTTCTCTTAGTAGAATATCTTATAAATATTCCTTCATCACCTTTTGAGTCAAATTTCCCATTTCTTTCATCTTTTAGAATATAGCATTGACTTCCAAATATTCTAAAGTAACTCACATTAGGTGTATAACCATACCATAATTCATAAGGTGCCTTGTTTTTATCTTTCTTCAATTGTACTCGGTTCAATGTGTATACAGTAGTACTCATGTGCTTCCCTCCAATATACTTGTGCAACATTCTTTTCAATCATTAGTGTTCTAGCATAATCCATAATTGATCTAGATTTCTCCTTTCAACAATTCCATTCTATTGTGGTGTTCTTGCTACAGAGACTTGTCTCTTAATTCCATACTCATTACAAAATTTAGTGAAATCACCAGAAATTTTTTTTCTTCCTCTGTCAAATCTTAAATATTTCAGTTCTTTACCACTTTCTTTTTCCTCTATATCTTTGTATCATTTGAACATCTTAAACGGTTCAGATCTTTCTGTTAAGAACATGACAATCATCAGTCTAGAGTAGTCATCAACAAATAAAATAAAGTATCTGTCACCACATTAAATCTATGTTCTCATTGGTCCACATAGGTCTATATGAATTAATTCCAAAATGTCATTAGATGCAAAAAAATTTCTCTTAAAACTAGATTTTGACATTTTTCCCATTTGACAATTCTTGCACATGACATGGTCAAGTTTAGATAAGCTCGGTAGGCCTCTTACTTTTCTTTTCTTACTTATCTTAACCATGTTGTCAAAATTTACATTACATAACCTCTTATTCCACAACCATACATCTTCATTCCTAGCCATTAAAAAAGTAGTTTCAACTGTGTCAACATAGAATATATTACCTTTTGATTCTCCTCCAGTGCCAATCAACTTTCCTGTTTCATCATAGATTCTATCTTTTCTATTTTCAATCGCAACTCAGTGACCTGTGTTATTCAACTGTGAAACACTCAACATATTATAATTAAGTCCTTTCCCCCAATAAGCCTTCTCACATTTGATCTTATTATTTAGAAATATAGTCCCTTTTCCTTTCACTTGACAAGGTATATCATTTCCCATTCTAACAAATCCACTATTATAATGCTCAAGAAATACAAATTTTTCTTTATCTCCAATCATGGATGTGTGCAGCCACTATCAATAGCTCAAATGTCATGCTTGGTAACTTTAGGAATAAGTGTTGTTTCAATATACCTTTCATCTTCTTCTGAATCTTCTTTCAAAACTAGAAATACTGTCTCAATGTCTTCATAAGTGTCGATATCGGTGTCTTTATATTTATCTTCAACAATATAACACACCTTATTTCCTTTGTCTTTGTAATCTCGGTTACTCCTTCTTTCATACTGTCAGTTTCTTTTATATTCTCATTCATCCTTTTTGTCATTAGATCTTTCATTTCTTTCATCAATTTTTTTAGATGAAGCAAACCTTGATTTTGTGGTGGCTTCTTAAAGGCCTCAATGGGTTTATCAGGATGTTCACTAGAGGGACTTGGAATTTCATCAACCATTGTGGTCAAAATATTTTCTGGGTTTACAAAATTTGTCTCAAGATGTTCGGAATCAGATCTGTCACCATGGGTTTTTAAAGGCAAAAAATGGGTTGATGTTTGCAACTCAGGGAATTCTATGGCCAATTGGTTTCTCCCCAGACCGAGTAGGGTTTCTTAGCACAAGTCTAAAATTTTTTTTTCAAAAGCCATCGTAGGGTTACAAACCCTCACCTTGTTGGTTCCTCTACTCATGGCTGGGAGGGAGCATTTGATAAAGGCAATAATGTTCATAGACCAATACCCTTGCACACGGGTAAATCTATATTTAATGATGCAATCTTTCAAGGGGCTCTTGGTTATGATGGAAGCATTGCTGCAAATGCTCATAATTTTTTACTGATGAGATCTCTCAAGGGGCATTTGGTCATGGTGGCAGCATCTCTGCAAATGCTCAAAATGTTGTGGATGACAGATCTATTGGACAATCATAGCGGCATCACCCCCATCTATAAGCGCTCACATGAATCATATTTAAAAAGAGGTACAGGTAAAAATCCCACAAATTTTTATTGTTGATTCTTCTAATATATGGCGGGGTTATGATCTAGTTGCTAAGTGTGTTACTATGTGAATTTGGGGTCAAAATTTCTCTTTGTCAGAATTATAAGAAAGGTTAGATTCAATTATTTTGGAATATTATATTTTCCAGTGTTATCCTCTGATACTGTTATCATAGTTTTTGATTCTAAAGAGGCAAAACAATATGCTTTATTTAAACGTTTTTTAAATCTAAAAGCGAATGTCATACTTGTGTCGGATTGGATTCCATTTTAGCAGATAATGCAACCCATTTTTTCTTCTAAGCCAGTTTGCTTCAGCCTCCATGGATTACCCTATGAATTTAATGATTTTTATATTCTAAAGGAAATTGGGAGCTCATTCAGACAGTTTGTTAGAACCAATCGTTGCATTTCTAATAATGCCATGCTTACAAAAATCTATGTTTTACTTGCTCCATCCTTTGTTGCTCCATCCACTTGTAAGTTTGAATCTCCTTCTGGTTCATGGAGACAACCTATCGTTAAGGATTCATCAAGTCTACATAAGGTTGTTATTTGTATTTATGGTGATCTATTTAGAAATTTTAAACCATCTCCATCTACTGTGGAGCATCAGACCACTCTCCACTCATCTCCCACCACTCAAAAAGACCCTTCCCTACCACAACCTCCTCTTTTTCATTTTGTGTCCCCTCAATTCCTCCTCAACCAACCATTTCTAAGGTTTCTCCTTGGATCTCCCATGCTAGGATTCTTTCGACTATTGGCCCCTCCAACCATCCTCATCACTGATAGATGTGCCATTACCATTTCCTCGGCCTCACTACGTCACTCACAAATCTTCATCTCCTCCCACTTTCCCAATTACCACTGATCCCCTCTACCCATCTTCTACTGACTATTTACAAATGGATGAGCAACTAAAAAAATCTTTGGATAATCCACTTATAATTAAACCTTATGTATAAGCAGTTTCACAAGTACATGATATTGTCAAGGAAGCTAATGTTATTTTAGATGATCAAATGCCTGATTCTAATATTGATTCTTTTAATACTTCTTTTTCCTCATTGACTAGTTGTATGGGGGAGATTCCTAAAACTAAAAATCCCTATCCACAATAATCTTCCTGAACCTTAAAAAGCAAGATGTTGGTACAAAAGCCCTGAGAAAAGTTCTGATCATGAGCCAGTTCTACACACATATTAAAATCTACTCATAGCTCAATCAAACTGACTAATCTCTTTGTTTATGATGAAGGAATATTCATCCTTCAACCTCCATCCATCCATTATTAAACCCCCTTTTTGTGCTTGGTGAAATGAATTAATATATGCAAGTAGGTAGTCAAGACATGGGCTATAACTTTGACCTGGTAATAAGGAATATGACCCAATTGAGCTGGTGGCCTGGTCATTTGGGAATCATTGTGGATTTTACAAAAGACAGAAATGTATAATTGTGGGGTAATGTTGGAGTTAATGACAAGTCTCTTTTTTCATCTTTCACTGTGCTATGCGTGTAAAAGGCTTCTAGGCGTAGCAGTCCTCTCACGTAGAGCTACAAAGGGGTATCTTCATACTCATGGTCTAGTGGGATTAGGAGTGCATTCACCTTATCCTTAATGTTGTCTATGCTGACTAGACCCAAAACTCATCCATACATGTGTAGTGCAACTCAAATGCACCTAAAATTATGAGTCTGTGTGGTATATTTTATTCTAACATATATATCAATAAAGCTAATTCCCCATTGATAAAAAAATTAGGTAATACACCTAGAAAATTAGGTCAGGCTTGGAACCAGCTTTCTGACGATATCTCGTTTGATGAACAACGATATTGTATGCGCAAGATATGAGCAGAAAACCACAAGGTGCTCATTATGAAAAAAAGGAAAAGGTGTATGATAGGTTGGTGGCTATCAAATTTAACCTAGATCTCAAACATGCGACTATTGACATCAGCAACATGCAGGAAACTGAGGTAGATTTTTTTCCTTTTTTTACATGCAAAAAAACCATGCAAAAATTAGAAAAAAAAACATTTTCTCTCTCCTCCATGCAACACCAAGTGTGGATTTCAAGGCGGCCTCAAAAGTGAGGTAGCACAAAAATTGAGGAGGCATCAAAATTAAGGCATATTTTTGCCTCGTAAAATGTGCGAAGGGTCGTGAATGCAAAAATATGGCCCAAATTTCAACTTTGTCCAAATAGAATGTACCTTATTTGAAAATGGGCGGTTTTGGGGCATTCCAGATGCAAACCAAATGTCAGTTTTGCCCAAAGTGCTCCAAAAAATAAATTCTCCCAAAATCCACTAAAATCTGAGAGAAAAAACTTGAAACGCTCAGAGCTCCAAAACCTTAAAAAACTCAAGAAGTGGTAGTAGCAGCAAGGTTCTGATACCATGTTAGAATTCAAAAAATTTATAATCCAAGATCATTTGTATACAAAATAACCTGTTACAAAATAAAATCTTGGAGACAAAAGATGTTTTGACAGATAAAATATTCATTCGGAGAGGGAATCGAAAATACAAAGAGATCAAACTTTATGAAGGTGATCGAAACCTTCAAAGGGAAACCTTCAAATTACATGCCTAAAGTTTAGCTTAAGTAAAATAGAGATAATAAGTGACTTAATAATTAAATCAATATGCTTTAATTAATAAGTGGAATCACTTTTTTACTCTAACACTTCACACCCTTGTCATCCAACTTTTTCCTTTTCTCCTTTGGCACATGTGCATATGCTACACACCCAAACACTCTCATGTATTCAATCGTCCATCTATTCTTTGTCCATGCTTCTAATGGAATGTTGTCACAGACTACCTTTGTAGGACTTATATTTAGCAAATAGATAGCTATTGCTACAACTTCTCCCCAATATTCAATTGGTAGTCCCTTTTCTTTCATCATGCTCCTTGCCATCTCAACGATGGTCCTATTTTTTCTTTCAACCACTCCATTTTGATGTGGAGTATAACTGGTTGTTGGCTCCTTCTTTATGCCATTTTGCTTGCAAAACTTTACAAAAATATTGGAGGTATATTCCCTCCTCTATCTAACCTTAGGAATTTCACATATTGTCCACATTCTTTTTTAGTCTGGGCTTTAAGCTCTAAAGATTTATCAAAAGCTTTAGATTTATTTTGCATAAAATACACCCATGTTCTATGGTTGAAATCATCTATGAAGGTCATCAAATAAGTACTCCCCCCAATGGAAGTGATTTGCATAGGGACAACTAGATCAGTATGCACCAGCTCTAATGGTGCTCTTTGCCTTCTAAAGTTACCAGAAATAAAAGGCAACCTATGTTTCTTACCCAAAATACAAGCCTCACACTTGCTACTAAACTCTGTAATACATGGAAAATCATCTACCATTCTTTTCTTGGACAATAAACTTAAACCAGCATAGCCAAGATATTCATACCTTAAATGCCATAGCTTGGAGGGGTCTTCAGTCACGCTCTTGAAGATTGATTATTGTTGTACTATTATACATTCTTTCTTTGAAGGTGCAGTTGCTGACTATGAAGAGAAACTCATCTCTACCTTCAATGGAAAAATATGATTCTTTGTCATTTGGGCTGCTATAACAATTTTCTTACTCCCATCCTTCTCATAAATGATGCATTGGTCATTCTCTATCAGTACTTTATACCCATTTTGAGAGAGAAGTCCAATACTCATCAAATTGTGGTTTATACCAGGGGAAAAATAAACATTCTGAATCTCTTGTTTCTCACCTTTCTTGGTGCAAATCATAATAGATCCTTTGCCAACAATTGGAACAATTCCATTATTCCCCAGTCTCATTTCAGATTTTATATTTTTTTTAATGAAAGAAAAAAGACTTTCATTACCACTCATGTGGTTGCTGCAACTGCTGTCTAAATACCAGACTTTAGGGCTTCCTTCTTCACCAATATTGCACATGATGAAGGTTGTGGGATTATTTCCATCACCCACTTTCACATCAACAACATTTTCACTTTTGTTTGACAGATCATTTTGTTTTTTTCCAGCATTCACTTGCATAATGCCCAAATTTATGGCAATAATAACACTCAATATTGCTCTTTTTTGAGCTATTATTTTTCTTGCCTCCTCTAGAATTTTTTTGAGAGCTTCTAGCTCCCTCATTGGTGCCTGCTCATCTTGATCTTTCTCTTCCAACATTTTATTGTCTAGAGTTGCCATGACCTCTGCCTCTTGAGCCTCATCCAAAATTATTTCTTCCTCTGCCTCTGCGTCTTGCATTGGCTTGAGCTTTGAAATCTCTCTCTTGGGAATAATTTGTAGAACTATTAAGGCGATTCTCATGGTTTTGGAGAGATATCATTAACTCATCAACAATCAATGTTGAAATATCATTTGTCTCTTTAATGGAAATAACTATTGTATCAAATCTTGAGGGCAGAATTCTCAAGATTTTCTCTATTAGTCATTGCTCCTCCATGGTTTCTTCATTGCTTCTCAACTGGTTTATCAAACTAGAGAGTCTTAAGCTGAAATATGAAATGGACTCACTCTCCTTCTTGAGAAAAGTCTCAAAATCTCTTTGAAGCATCTAGAGCTTCACCAAGCCAACTTTGTTAGTCCCTTTAAAGCTTGTGTGGAGGATATCCCAATCTTCTTTGGAATAATCAGCTGCTACTATTCTGAGAAAGATTTCCCCTATCAAGGTTGTTTCAATCAAGCTCAAAGATTTTGTATCTTTCCTCTTTGAATTCTACAACTGAGTCTTCTAATTGTTTGAGAGGGAAACAAACAGAGCTGGGTCATTAACATCCACAAAACAATTGACCACAGGTTCTCATAAATTGTTTAAAATAATTACAGTCTTTATCTTCTTTACCCAAACATCATAATTTTTTCCATTGAAGGATGATGGCTGCTTCCAACTCTTTCCTCCATCTCCAGCCATTTCTCCTGTGCAAGCAATTCAAATACCTAGAAAAAAAAATGCCCAAACTCACAAGGATTGAGGGCCAATCAGTTCTCATACCATGTAAAGAATATAGAATCACTTTATATAATCTGATAACTCTGATCTAAATACTCTGTAATTAGCAAATAATTAAATTCCTAATGACATGGAAGATCAAAACATAGCATATACATAGAGATTAAAAAATTTGTTTCCCAATCACTAGGAATGCACATCGGAATCAAATGGAGACAACAAAACAAAGAGAGTGCTAGAGATATCCAATCTTCTTCTTTCTTCTTATTAAACTAAAAATAACTTCTACAATAACCAAAATAAACTTGCAGCTATGTGGGATTGCATAAAAATTACTTAGAGCTTCTCAGAGCTCTTACAAGATTATCTGAAGCAATCACTGCTCAACAAATAATCAAGTACAACCGGTGTTGCAATAAACTTCTCTGATATTTAAGAAAAGAACTAAAAAAAAAATTATTGTTGTTCCATACATAAACAACTTAACTTCTTACATATGGAAGAAATAAAAACACTCTTTTTGTTATAGAATAATTTTTGTCCAAAGAAAATATCAGATTTCAAAAATCTGATTTAAAAACTTATCTCTCAAAGTCCACACAAAATCTGATATTCTCTAAGCAATAAAATAGAGGAGATTTATTGGAGAATTCAAAGAAAGAGGCTCAAGGAAATCACATTTGATCTGAAAATCCAATAGACATTACACTAATTTTCTTCCTATTGGTTCACATTGATAGTAAACTAGAAATTGCACCTTGGTGTGTAATGGGTAGGCGTGGAGATATGTGAAAGGGGCAATTAAATCTGAATTTTGAAATGAAATGAAGGAAGATGTTGATATTTAAATGTAGTATTTTTTTCTATATTTAGTTTTTGATATAGTTATCTGAGAAAGGGCTCTGATTCCAAACAACAAAAATTAAAAGAGGTTTTTTTAGAAGGAACCCATAACCTCTAAGGCTTTGCCAAAAGCAACCACATCCTTCAAGGTTTTCAAAAGGAACTTAAACCTTGTGGAGAATACAAAATGTCCCCAAACCTACAAAACAAAACTATATAGGAACTAACAAGGATGGAACAAGGAAGAAATCCTTACCATCCTACCTTTGATCATAGTAAAAAAAACTTCAGATAGGAGGGAGTAATTCTTGTTCCCTCAAACTTTACTATGGGTTTTGAGTCAGCACCCTGGACATTTCGTTTGTAGTTTGCAAATAACTTCTTGAATATCTTCACTAAAGCATAAGTCCTCATCACAATCAAGAATGAGGATCCCACTTCAATAAGAACAACAGAGAGGAAGACAATCAGAACAATAGACCAAGAAAGCTTAATCCCTACATCCAAGAAGCAACAACCAAGAGAGTAACATACAGAGAAGCCAATAAACACCCTCCCCAAATTTATCTCCACCTCAACAGTAGAAATCCCTACCTAAAAAAAGGAAAAAAAGGAGAGAAATAAGAGCTCAATGTGTCAGTCCCACACCCAAGCCACAAATAAAAACCACAGCTCTATAAGGCTAGGCTTAACCTCCATAGAAGTCATACATGAAGAAGGATAAACTAATAAACTATCATCTTCCAAACCCATCACACATGACCCCCCAAAAGGGACTTCAATATAATTAGAGACAAACATCTGAGGCTTCTCCACCCAAGCCAACATAGAAGCATCCCTCACAACAAGCAATGGATCAACAAACACTTGAGGCTTCTTTTCCCAAGCCAACATAGAAGCATCCCTCACAAAAAGCAATGAATCAACAACCACATGGAAGGAAACTAATAAACCCAACCAAGTATTCCAATCACAAGGCATAAAAAATGGATTCAACAGAAGCCAACATTGACAAATATTAGGAAGCATATACCTCAACCTTCTAGCATAAAATCTCACATGATAAAAAAAGAAGAAAGCACAATGGACATCTAAGAGCCACTTCATGATATTATCCTCAAAGAGATCCAACAAATGGAAGTCCCCCAACCCATCTGCCAATTTCACTAAAAAACACAAGTATAGCAAAGAAGCCTCCACCAAAGGAAGGGGGATTTCTCATAAGAAAGGAAGAAACCCAAAACCCATATCTATTTATATGCAAAAATATTGGTAACCACCTTTTTCTGGGACATGACAAAGCTCAAGGAGAGCCCTAGGGTCACCGTCTTATGTTAT
>MU217206.1:7901-20592 GCA_018584345.1 Thuja plicata | reverse complement strand
CAACTCCTTCTCCCATGGTAAAAGGAAAGGTGTATAAAAGGAAACCTGACACACCAAAGGCAAAACAACCAGTTAGGGCACCTGCCAAAAGGAGGAAATTTGTTCAGACAAATGAGGATTTAGAGGAATCAGCTATGGATGAACCTGACACTACAAAACAAGAAAAGGAAATAGCAAAGGTTACATCACCCACTGAAGACATTGATGAAATATGTAAGTATATTTCTGAAGCAGCATCCCTTTGGCATCCTAAGATTAGGAAATGGTTAAGATGGGATTCTGTAGAATAGAATAAGATTGAAGATGCACTTATTGCTAAGATGTGCAGACACTATTATATCCCACTAGAATTCACTACATGTGATGTACTATTAGTACTCTCAAATTTTGAAGAAATTTGGAGTGACTACACTTGAAATTTTCTCTAAATGCAGATTGTTGCCCTAAGAAAATCGTGGAAAAGGCATATTTTGAATGCATACAGAAAAGAGCCTATTGATTTTTGTGAGAAACCGCTTGGGAGACGTGTTCCTCACCTTTCATTTGGCATATATAGTGGGTTCCAACTCTCAAATTTCAGTTCTGACTTGTTTTGGAAGTAGCCATTTGGAGGCGCTTATCATAAATCTGCATTTTTGCTAAGTGTCATTTTGCTGTATAAGGCCTAGTTTGCTTCTAAATAACTTGTGCCCTGTTAAGTTTCATGGCCCGCCACTTTGGGATTATTTAGTATACATATCAAAGAACTTATGTTTCAAAGGTCAATCCATTTCAAGTCTTTTTGATTGGATTTTGGATCTCCCAAAGTTGGTCTTCCAGAATTGTCTTGCTTCTTGGTTCTGTCCAGATTTCTGAGTAGCCCTGTTTGACCAACTATAACTTTTGACCTTGTGATCTAACTGAAACAATTCCTTTTGCATAATATTAGAGAGGTTAGATACTTCTTATATCTTTGTATTTAGGTCATGATGAATCCATTTGGTCAGTTTGTGAAGCTCATTCCGTTTGCAATTTCTATCAATTTGCCAAATTGTCAAATGCAGATTTTGCAGAATGACCTACTTTGAGGTCTTGCAAATGTGTATCTGGATGAATGCGTGGGATAATTGAGTTGTCCCTCGTATTGTAAACATAGGAATGTACCTACCTAAATATTTATAGTTTCTTTCCAATCCATTTATCCACTTTGCCAAAGCCTTCCCATTTCTGATTTATTAAGGTTTCTCTGAAAATATGGAATTCAGAATTAAATGGCATACTTTGTGCTTTCCTTATTTTTGCCCAGTTCAAGGTCAAACATAATTGAATGTGGATCTACATTATAGACCTAGGAATGAACTCATCTGAAGATTCCCAAACTTTGACCAATCTGATAGATCACTTTTCTTGGCCGATTCCAAACCCAATTTCTACATATCTGATGTGCTTCGGTTTAGAAAGTGTTTAGGGTGCTAACTTTGCAGATTGGTATCAGTTAAGTGGTTTGTTTTCAGAGGAGGACAACTGAGGATTCATGTTCCACATATGACATTCAATCAGGCTCCAAAGGTTGAAATTATGAAAGATCTATTTGATGGGTTTGCAAGTTCAGTTTCTAAGGTGTTTTATGCAGTTGACAGTGCAAAACATAATTAAGTTTTCAGAAAGGCCTTTTGCAGGAATGATAACTTTCAGTTTGAAAGATATTTTTAGGGTTCGATTGTCGGAACATCTTCATTGCATATGAATGTACTATGTAACCTAATGGTGAAATTTCAGAGCTTGTTTCAATATTTTTGCAATGGTTGATCTGAAGGGGATTTATGTTGTTCCAACATTTGCACCTACACAAGTTTTTTGAAGGGCTAAGTTTGCACTGTTATATCTTGTACCTGATGATGAATCTGGCAAGCCCCTTCTGCATGTGTATTCAATGGTAATCAATGAATCTTCTTGCCAAGTGATGGGATTAGTTTACTTGTTTCAGTGAATTTTTGAAGCCAGTTTTGGAAGCCAGTTGTCATTTAAAGATCCTGTTTGCAAAAGTGATTGCAAAGTTGCTTGTTTGGTGTCTTGAGATAATCGGCATAGTATTTTCTACTTAAAAGAGGTGAAGACATATTCAAGGCATTGGAACTATAAATTGAAAAACATGGTGTATTTCGGACACAAGGTATATGATTGAATATTGTAGGGTGAAAAAGGTAGAAGAGGGATTTTGTTTTAAATGTTTTATTGCTCCCATGAGCAGTTGCAATGAAATCCACATCCCTGCGCAAATGGAGGAATAGTTTGAGAGAGTGGTGGGCATGCTATGTATGTAGCAAGGCAAGTTGTTTAAAAAATATTTGTTTAAGTGACTTGTAACTTACATTTGTCGGCAGCTTGCGCTAAGCAATGAAGGCCATATATAATGAAATGTAGTCTGCAGACACATTAAATGTGAGATGAATCTGCACAGACAATAAAGGTAATTGCAATGTTTTTTAAATGTTTTATTTAAAACATTAATAATCCAAGGTCTGCGCAGCATTTGGAAGTAAACTCATGCCATGAAAGATGGAGAAATTCACCAATGCTATGACAAAAGCCAACATAGTAGTACATGCATGGCATGGTAGTTGTTTGACAGGGTGCCTCAAGGTGATTTGTTGGAGAGGCTGTAGAAACTTCCAAGCTAATGCAATCTGCAGGTTTAAGCCACATTCCACAAAATACTTCCAAACAATGCGATGGACAAGTGTAAAGCCAAGTTCCCAGCCACTGTCTGCACAAGTATAATATGAAGGATATTTTAAAGTTGCAAAGCATATCAAATGCATAGTGGGCTACGTAGACAGCAGGGAGATTTCTAAGAAATTTTTAAATCAAGTTCAAGCACAACATGCGCAGTTTCCTGGAGATGAGTGTGCAGCAGATTGGGGGGCATCTTACATAGTATACAATGCAAACTAAAGTGCAATGGAGGTCAGCAAAGGAGATTTCCAGGTTGCGTAGACAGTTTGAAACACAGAAATTGCAAAATCCTAAATGACAAAGAAGCCAACGCTAAAAAAAAGAGGGAGGAAGTTTGAATGGTTTTGAGAAAACAACAAACATCAGTAGCCTACGCAATCTGCCAAAATATGTTTGGAAGAGAAAAATGCATTATATACTCTTTAAAGTGGCATTTTGACTGAGTTACCAAGAATGAGCCTGCTTGATCTTTTACTCAGATAAATCACCATTAAGACCAGGGAAAATCCCACTACATACCCTACACTCATTCCCGTAAGAAATTTTCAGTCATCGTCTTCTTCATCTTCCTCATGCTGTGACAAATTTGGAGCAGCAAAAGCAGAAAATGTACGGTTGAGGCAAACACATGGTGTAGGTAAGGGGGGTTCCACAAAGATCACTGTTGTTGGTAAATGTTTCTGCATCGAAAGTAGAAAACTGGGGACCCCAAGAATTTCTCCCAGACAGATTGTTATATGAAATGTCAATCTTTTCCAAAGTTGAGTTCCATCCAATGCGAGATGGGATCATTCCAGAAAGCTGATTATGTGAGATATCCAAAGGTTCCCAAAGCTTGTTTCATTGAAAAATCAAAAAATTTTAGGCCCAAAAAATCTAGAATAGATAGTCGAGATAGACCCTGCAATGCTGAAGTAGTGTTACTTATGAATTTATTCTTGTAGAGAAACATGGTTTTCTATGGCTGGATATAGTTGCTGGAAGTTGGCCGCTGAGGCTGTTGTCATCAAATGGAATTTTAAACGCAAAAAATGGGGCAATGCAAGGAGGATGTCACGCTTGAATAAGGTTGAAATGCTATTGTCCCACATTCATTGGGCAAGGCATTTTCTTTGTCTTCTTATACTACAGCGCTCATGCAAGATGTAAAGAGAGAGCCAGGAGACCCACTTGGCGGGCCAGTTAGCTGAAGGTTTGAACTTATGGTAGGACCCCCAATTTTGGGCGCCAATTCTGAAAGACCTTTAAAACATCTAAAACGCATTATCCCACATTCACCCTACAAAGGAAAACTTAAGATGTTATAACCAAGAACACAACCATGTAATGTAAAGAGAAGCCCGGAGGCTATGCTCAAGTGTGCGACCAAGAGCTCATACCTAGAAATGTGTTGACTGATGACTTTGAAGACCAAATTTTGCAGGTGGTGATGTGGGAAATTGAGCTGACAAGGCGATGAGGTGGCAGCTACTCGCTCACTCGTGATTGAAAAGGAGGATAACAAGAAATGTGTGCGAGTGGGCGACCCGAGCTAACCACGCAGTCGTGGAGTGTTTCAAAGTTAGTGAAAGATGCTAGCGAGCGTGTGACTAGCGGTCAATCACATAGTCACACAGGTCAGATGAATTAGCATAAAATGCTAGCGAGTGGGCGACCAAGGCTAGTCACACACTCGCAGGGCTTTACAAAGGTGAGTTTTCCAGCCAATGAGGAGATGCCAAGTGGCGCAGTCTGGTCACTTGCACAAGCAAAGGGAAAAATAAATAAAATAATCATGTCAAAGTTAAAAATCAAAGTTAAATAGCAGAATGATATATTTTATACAAAAAAAAAAAGAGAATCATAAGTTTAAATGATGCACAAACAGGAGAATGATTTCAAACAGATAGTCAAATCTTGTCCGGACATATAAGTGTCATATATCAACAGAAAGCTGGTGGAGCGAGGATTTCATTTTTGAGATCAGTTTTGGTGCAGGTCTCCACCTGTTCAAGGATTTTCATTTTGAACGGAACAAATCCATGTGTCACCAGTGGAAGAGATTTTAAAAGATGAATCATCTTTTCAGTTGCAAAAAGGGCAGATGGTTTTCCAGAAGACAAAGCAAATCTTTTTCTTCAACAAAGAGTGATGATGCAGCATGTATTCAGTTGAAAAAGAATTAGATCTTCAGATATTTTGAAGGAAGGACAAGTGCTAAATGTAAAAATAATGAGGAATTGTCTCCTTGCTATATATCTAATTTTTGTCTTTGGTACAGGGGTTCCAAATTTTTTTGAGAATTCCCAATTTCTGGGAGAAATTCTCCAGATTATTAAGGTTCTGTTAATGCAAGCTTTCTTGAAGTTAGTGTGATAATCTTAGAGTATGGGGTCACTTGTATGTTTTGAAGCAACGTTTCATAAATAAAATGCAATTGAAATCTCTTGGCAAGTATTTGATGTCTTGGTGTGTTTATGAAATTCTTATGAACTAGATTGTTAGGCATTTCTGGTTCATCATCTATAAGGTAGATTGTGACATTATTCTTTAGTTTCCTTCAAGGAAGGAGTAAATATCTTTGGATAATGTTTGAGAATATCAAAGACATTTGGATCTGATGATCATATATTTGTGATGAAAGAAGTAATATGTAAGGCATCTTACTGATTTCAGATGTATTGAGTTGCGAATCTTTGTGAATGTTAGTTCAATTTGACTCCATACCCAATGGATTAGGCACTGGCTTATTACCAAAACTGCAGCAAAATCAAATTCAAATCATTATTTCCCTTTCTATTTTTAGGGCACTAAATGATTGTCAAATCTAGCTTGATGGGCAGGAATCCATCTCGTGATTCATTGAGAGAGTGAATCCAATAGGTACACCCGCCTGAGCCTTTGAGCTCGAAGTGTAGGAGGGTTTGTTTGATCCTCGTTAATTAGCCTTTTCTTTGACAAGGTCAGGGAAAAACATTAACAATGTACCACAAGGACCATTAATTAGAATATCTTCTAGATTCACTTTTGCACTTCATGAGGAGAAGAGGATAAGAGAAAGAGTACTTTTTTCTCTTATGCCTCCTAAATCAAAGAGAGAAGAAATCAATGAAATCATGGAGAAATATGCGAAAAATTTCTCACCCAAGATGAGAGCTTATAAATTTCTTGAAGAGAAGCTTATAGAGCTAGAACAAGAAACCCATGATACATGGAGCAAGATACTCAATCCTACTGAGAAGAGCAGTTATGAGAAGGAAACCCTCAATCAGAGAGATAACTCAATAGATGAGTTAGACAGTGAAGAAGTGCAAGTAAATGGCTAGAAACATATTGATATTATAGATGAATAATGGCCAAAATACGGTGAAGATAATCAAGTACTAGCAAGTCCAATACACATCATTTTAGAGCATGAAGAAGTTACTAAAGAAAAATTGTCAATAAAAGGTAACTTTACTGATGATATAAATGATGAATCATGGTTAGACAATATTGTCAATGACACCACAGGACAAGACCCTGCAGTAGAAGTTCAAAAACATGAATACATCAATGTTGTAAAGGGCAATACCGATGAATAGGATACAACTATTGATGCTGCAATAGTCAATACACCTACAAACATGAATATTTTAATAGATGCTATTGATATTCAGTCAAGTCAGGACAAATCATCTAAGAAAGATGATAATATAACCAAGGATATGGATATGGTTGAAACAAAGTTGTATCAAACACTCTAAAGGAAGCAAATACAGAAATGAAGGATGTAACCGACAATCAGCAAGAAGTGTCAAATGAACAAAACAAAGAAGCTAATAATAAAATAGAGGATACACTGAGAAAGGGTGAAGAAAAAGATAAAAGTGAAGGAGTCAAGCAGGATGAAGGTATAGAACTTAAAGAAGATACATCTGTTGATAAACCTAAGGAAAATGAGGAGATGTCTTCACCAAACCAGCCAGTGGACTCATAACAAATACAAAAGGATTCCTCATCTTCTCGACCCTCACCTACCAAGTCTACCCAATCTCAGGCTTTACAGATGGTAGTACATCAATCTGCCACCCAACCAAAGAAGAAGAAGAAAATGGTAAAGAAAGACATCTTGGATGTTACATTGGATGAAGTAATAGAAGTTCCAAACTGGGATATCACCACTTTGGACAGTGATAAACTTCAAGAGTTTGGAGTGCTATGTCAAAGAAAATCCATTCAAAAGAAAATGATACAAGAACATAGGGAAGAAATGGCACTTGAAAAGGTAAGAGACATTCTCCAACAACTTGTTCCTGAGGTAAAACTTGAACAAAATTCTACAGTTAAGGAACAAATTATTGTTCTTACTGATGCAATCACAGAGCAGAATATAGATGCAGAACAAGCTATGGAAGAACAAGCAGAAAAGAAATATCAATACAAGTTAATTGATAAAATCAGCCAAGAAGTGGCACTGAACAAGGTAAAGCTCTTTGAACTAACTGATCAATTAGAGCCAATGATTGCCGAAGCAATTACCTTAGTTCAAAAGATGTGCACACTTGAAAATTTTACAAAAGAAAATAGTGACAAATTAACAGAGATAGATTCTAATATCATAGCAAGTGCACAAAGCCTAACCTCAAATGCAGATAGTATCAAGGCGCATGATGAAAAGTTCATTGAGGCTAACAGGCTAAGGCAAGAAATATGGGATGCTGAGACACAACTAAGAGGTGAGATTACAGAATTATAGGCACACATTCTGCCTAATCTTACTATTCTACAACAACATATTTCTGATGCAAGAAACCTTATTGCAACCCCAGAGATGTCTGTAGTAGACAACATCTATGATATACATGTAAGGATATCACTAGAGCACATGGCTCTCAAAATGCTAAAGGATAAATTGGAAAAAATGATGGAGGAGATCAAGTCCTCACATTCCCGCCTTTTTGACAAGTTGTAAGTACCTTTCCCTTTAGAATCAAAAAAGGAGGAATAGAAAGGAAATGTATATTGTATGTACAGAAGGAACAGATATATAAAGAAAAAGAAAAGTACATAAGGATATGTATATATACTTACACTTACCGGCATATACATAGGGGGAGTCATTCAAATGACTAAGGAAGGAGTATACACATGTGTACATACTAATATACTCAGTATGTTGCACATATCAATGTTTTTGATACTAATGTAAAAGGGGGAGATTGATGACATTAATTTTTCCATTAGTACACTTAGTGAAAAAAATTGATAGAGATCATCGGTACAAGCATTACTGGTGGACTACAAGCATTACCGATGGACTACAAGCATTATTGACAAACAATGAGTATACCCAATAGAACACTAAGGTTATGAAAAATGCTAAGTATGGAATTGACCGACGAACACTGACAAGTGTTGCATCGACAAAGTGAATAGGACATCACCGACGGGTCAATAACACTCATTGAGATCATCATCGATGACATAGTTTTGAGAACAAAACTGATGGAATAGAAAAGGCATACCTGACCACCAGTTCAAGAAAGGAACACCGACGACAAAGAAAACTGACCGTCAGAATCGATAGTCAGTTAGAGAACCTGCAAAAAGTGGATCTAAGTTTTACACGACGGATAAAGAAATGTAATTCTATTTATAGAGTTTTAATTTGTTTTAAATCATAACTTGAGGGTCAAGCAAGCTTTATGTAAATGTTTTAAAGCATCCTAATGGATCTAAAACATATCTAACTAAAGATCAAGATCAATTTGTAAACCTTGGATCTAGAGTTAACTTGCAAAGCGTGAATCAAGAATTGAGCCAAAATCAAGTATAAATAGATGTTAAAATCAATTGTGAGTTATGAATTCATTGTTGTTGATAGCCACAATGAGAATCTAAGGAGAAGATGGTAGAATTCATGCAAAGTTTAGAAATAGATCATATCAGTTGTCAAGAACACACAGAGGCTACCGACGAGCAGACAAAGGTATTACTCAATCATGGAAGGATGATTACTTATACATAGGAATCTTTATTGGATCTATTATCAGCAATTAGAGATTGCATACATCATTAGATCAAAGACTTATGTAGTTTCATTCTAACAAGTGCATCACATCTAAAATCCTTTTGTAGAAGGTGGACTTAACCGTTCTTTACAAATCTCTTAACAGAGTACACACTTAACAGTGTTGCTAAAGCTTCAAATGAAGTAGATCTTAATAGGTCGTAATACTCCTAACAGGGTAGGTCATCATAAGTGACCAATTATAAGCCTTAACCGACCCCTTCTTATCTGCAAATAGTGAATTCTTGTGGGTAACAATCCCCACCGTAGTTTTTACTTCCTAATAGGAGTTTTCTGCGATATCATATCTTGTGTCATGTGTTATCTATTTTCATGAATGTTTCTTTTATGGCTACATATTAAAGAACTTATGATATGATTGCATATACATAATGAAAGATGAACAGTTAGATAAGATAATTTACAAACTGATGATTAAGGGTCAGTACATCATTCCAATATAATTCCAATAGTTAAGTGTTAATTGATTTAGAAAGGCATTGGATTGTAAATATCCTTGGTATGAATGTTCATAACTGCATTGTGCAATGTATGAGTAAATGTAAGTCATGTTAAAATAGATATAGTCCTCAAAGTATGTGCAATTGTTAAAGAATGAATAGTTATTTTCCGCAACTTCCTTGTGCATTGATTGGAATCTTGGTGCAAATGTTATTTCTTGTTAATGATCATGCATTTATTATGCAGTATTGGTTAAGCCCGAATTAATGCTTTTCTCTTCGTGTGTGTGCTCATTGTGGTTCTTGTCTACTTCTATGATGTGATTTATAGACCTTGATCATTTAATTTCTTGGCATTTATTAATTCTAGATAATTGGGTGTGACTTAGTCCACCTATGAGTTTTGATCTGTGTTGTGATTCTTGACGASYGTCCAYTTCTTATGTGCTTTCCCCTTTTAGAGTGGATGTGGAGGTKTTGGATACACCTCTATTGACCATTTAGGGTTGGTGAGTATTATTGATGTCCATGCTTGTGTTGTGAGMTTCCCTAACTCTTCTTCGATTGYCTTAGTGTGGAGGTAGAGAGACTCTCTTTCCTATTTTGATGCTCCCATGCTTATCCTCTTCTTGGTGAGATTCCATGTTGGAAGTCAGGTTGCTAGAGGATTGCTAGTAGTTTGGTATTCGTAGCTTTAGGCTAGAAGGACATGGTGGTTGTGGCATATCTTACAATCCTCAGCTTGGCTATGGATTTGACTGTAAGATGGTGTTCACCTTTTGGATTCATTGCCACCTTTTTGAAGGTAAGACCAGGGTATGATTGGGTTACATGACCCTAGTATCCATCTATAGTTGATCTTTTGGAATGGGAGGAAGCATATTTCTCCTATGATTGTTGTTTAGTTGTGCTTGATTCTTCCTTTAAGTAGGAGTGCACTAATGAGCTTTTTTTTCTAAGTGCTCTCGGTTGTGAGAGGCAACCTTGTACATTTGTATCCTCTGGAACACATGAGTTGGATATAGTATACCTCATCAAAGTAAAATTTTGGCAAGGAATCTTCACTTTTTAAGATTCTTGGGCGAGTTAGCGAGGTTCTGATTGGATTTAAGAGTACTCTAGATGTGCATGATGATGTTCATTTTAACATTTTGGGATGATTCCTCCCATATTCCTGAGTTGTTGACTTCGAAGTTCTTCTTGCTTTGATCTTGGAGTGATCATGGAGGGCACAATTTTCTGTTATATGCCTTGTGATGAGGTAGAGTAGACTATATTATGCCACTTTTGGTGGAGGTCACGATATATTTGTCTTTCCAAATGCGTATTGAGTTCTTGTTTATTGGATTTTTGTGAGGATGTTGTTGCTCCTTGGTATGTTTTTTTCCATTCAAAAGTTGTGGGGCTATCTTGTAAGGAATTGGTTTGGTTGGGCCAAAATCATGGAGTAGTTGTATGACTATTCTTTCATTTTAGATATTTTTTTGATCTTAGACTTGGTGGGTCCATGTTTTGGATTTGACTTGCAGGATTCCAGGACTAAGACTAATCTTTGGGGGGGATGATGTAGTGCCTCTCCCATTTGTGTTCTGGATGCTATCCTGGTGGATGTGGCTTTGATGGTTTTTATGTGGCATATTTCATGATCATATTGGACCTGTGAGAGGTTGTACCTTTCAGATGGTCTTATATATGGTATTTCATTGACAACGTGTTTATGTCTTTATGTGGGTTGTATAACTATTGATGATGCTAAGCCTTCTGAGAATTTTATTCTGAGTTTTGAGGAATCATTATATTTTGTTGATTATTCCCTTGTATTGATTTTATGCTGGCATTTTGAGATGCACCCACTTTAGTATATTTTTTTTCTTAATCTGAGATTATTCATGTGGTTATGATTGTTATTGCCCTATTTGGCTTGTGATGTGATTTGATGGTTCAGTGAGATATGTGCCAGTGTTTACCTAATTATGATTGCTTACCTTGTTGAGATACTATCTAGATTGGGAGTTATTAGATTGTAACCTAATTTTTTTATTCCATGTTTAACTATATGATTTGATCTGGTGGTTGCACTAAGTGATGTAGTTGACTATCGTACCTTAATTTTGTCACATGTATCATTTCAAATATTAAATGTTAGATTATGTTGTTATTAGTATTTCAATTATTTCTAGATGATGATGACTAGTTTACTTTGCATTCAAAATTGGACTCATTATTATGGTGTATTATGCTATGGATATCTATCTTTTTCCTTGAGTAGATATATTCTCAGATAAGTTGTAAATGATTATTTAAATACTTTAATTTAAATGTGGTATCATGTGATTGTATATTGTTATGTTGTACTGCAGAACCTCTATGCATCTTTCTTATTGTTATGTTTTACATTCATCATGAGTACACGATTTGAATGTGTACCTATATCCCCAACAGTGGCACCAAGAGATAGTGACCTTGACCATTCAAGTTGAGCCAATGTTGTCCCTATATGGGCGACGTATTTGTAATATTATTATTAATATTATCCCTCGTTATTGTGGTAAATCCATATTTATAATACAATATTTGAATTAACCATTGAGTGTGTCTGTGGATTTACGGTTCCGTAGTTGTTGCAAAAATTATTTAATTTAAATGTTGATTTAATTATTTTGGCAAAATTTAATGATTTGTTTTATTTTAATTATTTTCTGGCTAATTTTCTGTAGTTGAATTCCAAATGCCTAGAATTGTTTTAATTTTTTTTAAAAGGTGGCAGAAACCATGTAATATATTATATTAATATTAAAATTTAATACACTGGTTTGAAAGGAGCTCCTAGAGAAAAGAAACAGGAAAAAAAACTCCATTCACAACCCCATATCATCAAAAATAGAAAATAAAAACCCCCAGTAGTCGAAACTAAATACAAAGATATTCCACCCAAATTATGGAAATTACAATTTTAATGAGTTTAGCTAAAAGATAAACTAAGAAGACCTCACCGATAAACCTACGGAAAAAATAGCTTTTTACAAGTATATCCATCTTTACAAAAACTTCCCAAAGGCTAGAAGATAGAATGAGCTAAGATCTCAGAACCAAGACAGTGCCTCCATATGACAAGTTGTCACTAAAATTCAAGGCCGAATTTCACAAAAACCAAAACTGTGAGATTAATGCCAACCTCAATTCTTCATAAAATCCTATGCAGATTTGACCAAACCCAGATGGAGATCAAAATCTGTAGAAACCTTATCATTACTGGAATCAACACTAGGAAAAGAAGCAGAGGTTTGTAGATGCTGAGGATTGGGGGTAACAAGAGGAGCTATCATATTAAACTCATTAAGATCCAATAAAGCAAAAAAAATAGACTGGATTTTGTTAACCATATGTGGACACAAATGATTCCCATGAAGCTGCAAAGCTTATTTGATAAAACAAGAATTGTGACATTCCAATGCCTTCTTCATACTGAAATAAATTAAGAACA
>MU217203.1:24554-51377 GCA_018584345.1 Thuja plicata | reverse complement strand
ATACACCAAGTGAAAAGTATACAAACACAAATGATGGACATACAAAATTAGGGGCATACCAAGTCCTATACAGATGAGGACTTATACCCATACCCATTTGATCATTCTTTGCATATGTTTCCATTTCTAACACACTTTACAATGCCTAAATTTGATAAATATAGAGGTAATACCAATCCTGTGGTACACATCAGGGTATTATTTGGTAGCTACATTGAAGTCGCACACAATTAAACTTACCTAATGCAACTATTTCCACAAAGTCTAGCTAGACCCACATTGGAACAATTTTCACACTTACCGCATGGCATTTAATCTTGGGAAGAATTGGCTGAAAACTTTATCGCTCACTTCCACGATAACATAGAGTGTAAGGTCAAATTCAAGGACCTTTGTGACGTCAGAAAAAATATGGCAAATCCTTTGTTAAATTCTTACAAATATGGAGAAACATTTCTAATAGAATAACATGTGATGTTCTTGAACAAGACCTAGTAGTCATGTTTGTTGACAATCTGATCCCAGATACGTCATTTATGATAGAGATCCTCATTGCTCCAAATTTGAAAAAAATAATAGAACAAGGAGTTTTATGTGAGAAAAACATGGTCAAATGTATAAGCCTTGGGAATCCTACCCAAAGGAACACCACAAAAATACAACAGATAAAGTCAAATGGTGGAACAAAAACAAGAATGTTACCAATGATGGTGTCATTGATGTTAAAAAGTCAATTATCCTTAATCGAAGGTTTCATTACAAGGAGAACCCATGACTAATAAAACACTCATGATGCACACTCAGTAGACAAATACTTAGATAAAAACACCAACTTATCAAGTAACATCTGTGTTCCAGAACCAACCCATCACACAACACCCACAAAGCTTTCATTTTCCTAAAAGAGAGTACACACCTCTAGGAGAGTTGATCGAATCAGTATTGAAAAAGTTGATTCAAACCAATAAAATCACTCTACTAGAAATCAAAGAGTAAAATCATGGTGCTATAAAACCCAAGTGGTGGAATGATAATGAAATTTGTGAGTATCATCAAGTTAAAAGAAACAAAACATCAAATTGCTACCAATTAAAAAATGCATATACAAGACCTAATTGAGAAAGGGAAAGCCTCCATGTCAGATGGATAGTCCAAGGAAGTTAACTATACCTATGCAAACTATGATAGCACTATAAATTTCATAAATCCTTCAAAAATCCAAATTCCTACAATCACTACCTGAGATACCAATGCCAAATGCGCTGTCACAACATGACCGATTATTTCTATTAAAGGAGTAAAAAAACTAGGCTTTCACCAAGACTCAGGAATTGGATATCCTACTAAGAAACTATCCTCCTCATAAAAAATAATTTAATTTATCAACCCAGGGATGTAGTACTTGAAATAGGTCAACAAGATATATGCACCAAGGATTATACTCAGTCCATGGTATGGCTGCAGGAAACAAATTGCTTGAAAAGGAAAACTAGTCTATGATTGCACAAAAAAAAATGCTGGCAAAGGAAAGCTTGTCTATTTTTGTAGGAAATAAATACTGGAAAGAAAATGCAGAAGTAAAGATGTTTAATGAATGTGAAACCTTGAAACCAAAATTATAATGTTTCAAGGGTTCTATCGCTTTGGCTACAAGAAGCAATAGACTATCCTTTGGCTTTGGCTGTAGGAATTGTGTAACACAAGAATTATGATAACAAGATGAAGGAAAAAAAAATAGATGAAATGATTCTAACTAACATGGATTCCTCACCAAGTGGGCCCCCTTGGGTGAGTATCCAAACTCAATTATATTGAACTAGATCTCAACACTTCATTTACTATTGATTGAAAAGGAAAGTACAAAGATTCATGTAAACAGTAAAATAACAGAATAAAACTATATTTTGATAATTGATGAGCACACACATATGGAAATGAAAGGATTGATTCATGCAATTAATCTACCAAGAGAATTAAAGCCCGAATGGGTGAGGATGGTACTCATGTAAGTACATGACTAGTTTATGTGGTTGGATGAACAGATCAAGATAACTAAGGATGTTTTGCACATTATAACCGAATTTCCTATTGGAGACTGACCAAAGGCAATCAAGAAAATTGACAAGGGTAAGCTCACCAACATAACCAAGGCATAATGGGATGATAGAGGAATGGGAATATCTACTAGAGTGGATCCCGAGTTAAGTTATGCATGCTACATCATATATTACTGAGTTTTTCAATCATCCCAAGTGGATAATGTACCATGTGGAGAAGTAGACTTGGCATATAAGATAGTAAATAAAGGACTTCAGGTAGATCTCTCTAAAGTTTTGTTGAAGCAAATAGATGACAATATGAACACAATCTAGAAGGAAAAGACCGAGACATTGAAATTTGGTTCATTATTGTTATGTATTTTCTTTTACTACCAGAATTCATTTCCCTCCATTGGAAATGTAGTATGGAAAACTAATAGGCTAGTTATATAACAAATACATGAGTATATACATAGTCTAGGAGACAAATTTGATGAAATCATGTCTGATTACTTTTGAAATTCCAAGCTAGAATGCATAAGAAATACATAGTTCCACCTCAACTAATTGCTAAGTATTAGAATAACATTTGTTTTGAGTTTGATAATGATGTTTGTATAATTAAGGTTGTAGAACCGAGAGTTGAATGAACTCAACTGATGGGATATGAGATCAATATAGATATTGGATCAAAATAGATAGAAGCTTTATTATCTAAACCAAAAGATCCTAATGAGAAAAGATATGACACCTATGAGGAAGTCAAATATAAAATCAAGAAAGGTATTTTGGTACCCATCTCAATCAAGAAAGAAAGTAAAATGATTGATTATTTATCAAAGACTCTTGGAGTTGATGATACACTAGATGAGAATACTAAGAATGAGAAAGCAATTGTAGTGGTTGAAAAGAAAAATCTATAATTGGCATCATCAAGTAAGAGAATTATTGGAAGGAACACTAGATCTTAGGTACAACCATAAGAAAAGAAAGCTGCAAAGGTAGTACAACTAAGAGGAAAGGCTTATGAGAGGACTAGAGGTAGGAAACAACTTGCAAGAACAAGGAGAGTATTACTACTTGGTAATGAGAGTGAAAAAAAGTTTGATGAGGCTAATAAATCGATATCAGTTGTAGAGATTTCACGAGTTCCATAAAGTCTTGATAATTATCATGAAATTTTAAAGAAATTAGGAAGATTAGGATCCTTCAAGCAAGAAAAATATGAGAAAATGAATGAAGAAGATAAGAAAATTATTGAATAAGTTGTTGTTATAACTTTACTGAGATAAATAATGGCTCATGCGGAAGCGGGAGTGGTGTTATGCCCTGCATCCCCGTCCCTACATTTTGTGTGCAAAATGTTGGGTCCCCCTTTTTTCACTTTTTATTTTGTTTTCCTTGTGGCTTTTGCCTTCTTTCTTTTTCTTTTGCTTTCTTTCTCCGGGGTTTTATTCCCCCGGGTGTGTGCTATTTCTTGGTTTGGTTTTCTCCTCCGGGACTCCGGTCCCAGAGGTTGTCTTTTGTTGGGAAGCCAAACTCCGAACTCCAGGATTCCTTGCTATGATGTTCTTAAGTCTTAGGAATATCATCGTAAGAAATCCCCGGGCCCAAAGTCTGGAGGTTGCGCTTAACCTAAAATCTCCAGAAGGAGAAGGATTAATTTTTACCATGGGTATAAATAGATTTACCTATCGTTATCACACTTACCACGATTAAAACTTTTGAGCACTTAGAGCGAAATAGAGCGATTTCAAAACTATTAGCAGAGAAGTTACAGAGAAATTTGTGATAATCAAAGCTTAACCCCTTCTACTGTTCTCAGACATACACTAGTGCTTCATGGTGGTGATATCAACAGCCTGACAATTTGAGTCATTGCAGAGTTCTCCTGGTAATCTTTCCCTCTGCCTTCTACATTTTCAGGTTGGTTTTTCTGTTTCCCTCCTCTTCATTTTGCTTTCATTTTCTGGTTTGCCTGGTTTTGTTTTTTCTTTGTTGCTTTGTCATGTCTTGCCTTTGTCCTCTTGTTTTTCCGCCCGTTGGTGGGTCGGCTCTGCTAGAAGGTTGTCCACCTTCTATGCAGAGGTTGTCTATAAGTTGTTTGGCTGTAAATAGTCTGTAAATAGCATGAACATAATGTAAATAGTTGTATATATCCATTTTTGCTGTGTCTGGTTTTCCCCGCAAGAGTCACCCCATGTGTATAATCATGTATATATGTACATTTCTATAAATATCCCTTGTATATACCCTCCCTTCCATGTATATATCCTTTGGCTCTGTGTGTATCCTTCAAGGTGGCTTGACAGGCTGGTCGAGTCGCCTCTACTTCTGGTTTTCATCTATAAGCTTGCTTCGAGGCCAAAAACCACCTGTTTGAAACTCGGCTCTCGGCCGGTTTCAAACAGGTAGTTTTCTCTCTCCTCCATCAAGGCTGTCAGAGCATCATTTATTTCCCATGCACACAATTACTTTTAGCCAAGTGGCTTTCCCTTTTCACGCATTCGACTAGTCGGCTCCGTCGTCAGTGCCATCACATCTATTTAATGCCAACACACGTAGCATCCACGTGGACATGCCTTCACTTTCTGTGTTAACGATCATTTCTCTAGGCTTCGGGTCTCCTTCCACCATCTGCCCCATGTCCCCATCAAGCGTGATAAAATTTCTCAGACACGGAGATGTGATGAAATTCCTAAGTTAACAGTGTCTTTCTTTTTGGATGTATAAGACTAACTTTTCAGGAAAAGAAAACAACGCAGTGGTAAGTTCTCCAGACCCCGGAGTAATTGTTTTACTTTGATAAAAAAAATTCTGACGGTCGCTTTGTCTCCCAGGTCTGGACTCTATATTCCAACCATGTCTGAAGCATCTGCATCCTCTCCTCCCGGAAGCCCGGAATTACCTGGAAAAGGCCCTAGCAAAGCTGCCCCTCACAATGAAATTTGTACAAGACAATGAGATCATGGGCTCAAAGGTTGAGTGCAAGGTAAAACTGATGACCGATGCCAGTGTCAAAACTTGGATAGAAATGCAGTCCCTAGTAAAGATAATGCACATCCAGCGATAGGCTGGAGACTAACTTGCAATAAACATCGGAGGTTCCGGGATCCTTCGGGCAACTTGTTTCCCATGCTCTGTGCAGTCTCCGGAGCTTGTTCTAGCACTGGCAGCCAACTACAACTCTTCTGTCTGGGCTGTCATGCTCGTAGCAGCTGAAATCATGGGGTTCCCCACTCCATTGGTGTTCTTGGACCCAGTCACTTTCCAAACAGGCCTGGGCATCCCATAATTTGATCAGGCCACGGTGGTCACAAGGACAGACGCCTTGAAATAATTTTCTCAACTGGAAGATGCTACCCGGGTATATATAAATGCCAACTGGCTCAATGTCTTGAAAAGGGACCCCAAGAGGATGAAGATTGACATCCCCTGCTCTGAATTCAAGGAGAGCATCCAGATGGGGATGATTGCCTTGGCCCGGGTGTTTGGGCAACCCTCCGCCCAAGAATTTGTAAAATGGATGTACTATTTCCTACTGGGCATCTCCACTAACAGAGAATTCTTTGATTGGGCGATAATTATCTCTAATCATGTCAACTCCCAATTCCTGCAGCTGAACGAGAAGAAGAAGTTCTATATGACTTCTTATGTTTTCTGGGCTTTGGCCCAACAGAGGACCTACTCCAATGGCCTGCTTACAGATGGTGTTCTCAGAATTGGCTCAGGACAAAAGGCACTATGGGACCACTTCCCATAAATTCAATGGGAGGCCAGCTTCCCCAGTTACTGCCGGGTGAACGATTCTTTCATTTACTACCATTTTCTGACACCCACCTGGGATGCTAGATACTGCCTATCTACTGAGGTGATGAAGTTGGTTAGTAGTTATGGTCACTACTATATTCAATTCTAGCATCATACCTACATTAGGGTTGTCGGCTTCTCCGAGAAACCCTACTTGTTGCCCAGGCATTGTGGGGACAAGATCGTGCTACTGGAGTATTGCAGGCAGATGATGGAGCTGCATGCCTTCTTGGCTCACAAGAAGGTCCCTAATGTTTCATTCCCAATCTCCTATGGGAATTACACCTGCAGTCTGACCGCCACGAAGGAGGCAGACAACGAGCTGAAATGTTATAACTTGCAGGAATTTTATCTGGCATGGAAAAACTTTGATCCGCATGGCCGAATTGCAGCAACACTACCCCAGGCTTCGGAGCCCCACCAAGCACACATGGAAGACTTCTGGGCAGATCACCAGGACGACATGGATGTGCAAAGGTGGCATTATGACAGAATGATGGCTGGGATGATGCAGGAGCTGAAGCTCCAGAGATTCCCAGCGGGCTTTTCAGACACCGCCCCCACCACAGATCCCCAATACAAGGAAAAGGGGATCGATAAGATGGCATTGCCAGCAATAAACTGGGCCACCCAGCAAGAGCACTCAATTGAGGACTTCACTCAGGAAATAGTCAAGTGAAGTCATGCATATTTCAAGAGGGTGTGCCCCAGGAGTGCGCACCTAGCTCCCCGACCGGCACCAAAAGTAACACCACCACCGGTATTAAGATTAACTCCGGGGGCCGTGACATCTTCACAGGTTGGGACTTCTACACAGGGCGTAGCCAAAGGAAAGGGGATAGCTCTAACCCCCTTTGCGTAGTAGACTCCCATATAAGAATAGATTCAGCAATCTGTGGCAGCCTCCCAACAAATGAGGGAGCAACTAATGACAAAGCTGGCCACTCCCCCGCTTATGTCTGGACCAATTCATCCCTCTTCCTCCCCGTCGTTGGCAGCCCTAATGATGAAGGCTACCGGGGTTGATCCCATGGAGGTAGCAGCAATTGCCGATGCGGGGCCGCCTCTAATCAATCGAAGGAAAAGAAAGCACATCAAACAACCCAAGGCAGAACCAGCGCTAAGGGCCTCCCTCCCAGAAGAAGTAGAAATTCTCTCCTCTAGTTCCTCAGAACTGGAGAAAGAGGCAAAAAAAATAGAGGACCCAGCCAGTCCCCCTCCTGAAGAAGAGTTTGATTTATTTGCAGCCGATGAGTTCGGGAACCTGCAAGGAGGTGACACACAAGTGGAGGCTGAAGGCCCGGAGAAAGAACAAGGGGCTATAGACTTAGAAGAGCTGGAAGAAGATGCAGAACAAGAAGAGCAGAAAACAGAAGAACAAAGACCGGAGATTGCCTCCGGGGCTCAGATAGCACAAGGTCTGGGAGTGGACCAACATCAAATAATTGGACAAAAGGCCTTTGTTGGGGAACCCGAACCTAGATCTTTGGGAACAACCATAACCCCAACCGCCTTGTTCCAAAGGCCACTCCCGGGGGAAACCTTTGGGCAGGTAATCACAGCGGCCCAAACTTTGAATCTCGGCTCGATACCTCCCCTACTGCCAATAGAAGAAGAGCAGATTGACAAGGAAATCCTCGAGGAAGCTGACCAGGGTCCAGACTCACCAATCGATATCTGGGACCAGGCTGAAGATATAGAAATTTAGGATGTCGCTGCTGAAGAGGTGCCGGCGGGAAGAGAAATAGAGGAAGCACATGTCGAAAAGGAGCAGCCACCATCGAACATCGGGAGAGGATCTGAGGAACAAAATTTGGCAGGAAGGCTGCCCCTTCCACCTCCATGGCTAACAGAGAGAAGAAAAAGAAAATCCCAATCCGCTCCGGCAGTCCCTATCTCCTTGGCCAAAATGATGGCCTTAGCTCAGGCCCTGCCGAGGGCGAAGAAGGCTCGGACAGTTCACATATTATGAACTAGGCCAGGCAGAGAAATACTTGCGGTAGTACCAATGCCTCCCCTAGGTGCCGATGAAGTGACTGCAGATCCCGCAGATTACAACATCACAGAGGTACACTTGGGTAAAAGAGGGAAGCAGGGTGAAGTGGACCTGCTAAAGGAAGCAGCCAGGGTAGTGGAGGCCTGATATGAGAAAGAGGCCCAGAGGCTCAAGGAAGAAAAGGAGAAGAATGCCAACCTTATTAGGTTGCTAATTGAGCTGGCCAGACCTATCAACGCCGCCCTACCACAGGCCTCCACATCAGAGGAATTATCGCAGAGTGACATAGACTCCCTGCGGGTAATGAAAAAGAAGGCCCAAGTGGCGGACGAGTGGGTCGCTCTACAAATAGGAAACACCCGAAGTTTCCTAGAATTTACTCTCCTAGATTTATTTATGGCCCGACAGGTTATTCACCAGGCTGAAGCACTGATTGATCAGTGGGAGAGTGATGCAGAAAATTACCAGGCATGGAAGGTAGAGCTCGAAGAACTCCTCACCCTAGGGGAAGATATAATTTCCGAATCCAGAATTCTAGGTGAGGAATCATTTGATTTTGTAAGGGCTCAGCACTCTAGACTGGACCTCACATTGGAGGTAACCAAGAAACTGGTAGAGTCCCTATAGGAGAAGGTAAATACGGTGAAGTATTCTTCTAATTTGTACAAGTCATTTGTAATAAAAGCTTCCGGGGTTGATCCCCTTAGCATAGATACTTATACCCCAGAGGAGTCAGTCTTGGGGAATTTTGATGAAGTGATGGCATCTCGGTATCAATCCCCAGAGGGGATAGATGGGGACCAAATGACAAAGCTTACCGAAATGGTGCTTAAAGGTCATGATGCCGCAAGGATGGCAGATGAGTTCAGAAATAATGTTCCGGACCTGGGGGAACTAGTTGATGTGGCCAGACACAGAAGGGCCATCCTAAGAAAGATTGACAAGGATGGCATTTTCTGCCTCCTTCAGGCCTTTAATGATAATAAGAATCCTTGAGCATTCTCTGGGAATCGGGGAAGTTTGAGCATTCAGTATTCTTTATTCTTTTGGGGACGTAAGTTCCCGGATCCTAAATTTTGTATTCTTTAAAGTGATCTGTGTCCTGGTCCTCGAGGCCGACCGGTCACTTTCAGAGGTGGTTAATAAAGACTGTCAGAAGGTAGTTGGCCACATCAAGAGGCATTGGCTCGGCAGTTGGTTTCGGATAGGGTGATCTTCTCAAGGCGCCGTTCAAAGGTACACCTGGCGCATCGGAGATAGGGCACTGCATTTCCCATTTATGAGGCATGTAGCCTCGGTCCTCGGGGGACCTACTTTCTACCTTGTTTTCTCTGGTTCTCTTCTCAAGAATGATTCTTCCGATGTATATTCTTGTCTTTTCTTCTGACATGGCAGACCTATTCTTTCTCCAGGTCTTTTGTAGGGTGGCGCAGGTAGTACCGGCCCCCAGATATTGTATTTTATTCAAACACAATGAAATAGGGTTAGGGTTGTAGAGTTGTATAAATAGGAAAATTGGCCCATTTCCAAGGGTCGGCAAAATCGATGATTTTGTTGTCCATATCAATAGCATAAGCGATTTCTGAGTTTAAGTTGCAGAGCTTAATGCTCCATTGTTCAGTTCTTATTAGTTGAATTCTCCCTTGGAGCCATTATTGTATCACGCACCAGTGCTTGCTGGAAAGAATATTAATAAAGAAGGAAGGATTCATGGCAATAATGTTGTTAGCATCTCTGCTTCTGAGTTAATGGTATTTCATGTTTTAACATTCTGTATGTCCTTACTCTGAAATGTTAAAGTAGATTAACGACCTCTTTATTTTGTTATTGATAAAATGCTAACTGATGGTTGTGTATTTCTTCGGTATTTAGTGTAGTCTTTCAGAGTATTGTTGATGTTTCGGACATTTTAGCATGACTGTAGTTAGATAAAATGTTCCCAACCCTACAGGATCTTTTTCACTTTATTTACTAAGTGTAGAATGCTCCGGGAAACTCTTACCGAATTGAATCTCTAGAAAAATGAGTTGAAGTAACCAGCTATCCCCCTCGAAAACAGTCACCTCTCCCAACCGAGCCCTGCACCATCGTGACCCGACACCCAAGTGCTTGAAGGCCCAGAGAATTTTATTTCCCCAAATAACCTTTACAGGCAGAGTTGGCTGATTTCCCCAGAACCCAGTGACAACTTATGACTTTTGGTAGACCCGGTGAGAAAACCCCCATCAACAGAAACTGGCGCTAGAAGGAGGGCATGAACTCGTCCCCTCCCAGAGATTCTAATTTTACACCTCCCAAGGGTTCCCCGAGTTGTAGTTTTAGGAGACAAGCCTTTAGTGGGATTGGGTCCTTTTCTCCAGCTAAATTCAAAAGAGTCCTTAGGTCTGCTCCCAATCCTGAAAGGTTTGTCAAACTCGAGCCTCCTGCTCGAAAGAAGTGGATGCCAAAAGTCCTACCAGCCACCGTTGTCTGGGGATCTACCATACCCTTGAATACTCAAACTCCCCAGACAGTCTCGGGAATCAGTACCCAAACTACCCAATATATAGTTCCCCCAATGGCTGCATATTTTGGAAACACTAGGTCCCCAATGGGCACTTTTTCGGGCGCAATTAACAACTTACCCTCCCACCTAGAGAAGATCTGCCCATGATATGAGCACTTAGGCTCATGGACCATGGAAGAACACTTGCAGGCATACAAATATGCCATGAACCGACACCAGATCCAACATGAAGATGTTGTGACCCGTATGTTTCCCTTGTCTCTAGGATAAAGCGAGTTGAACTGGTACCTTAACCTTCCTGCCAACTCCATAAACACTTGGCAATATATGGAGGACGCCTTCTTGACTGCCTTCCGCGTGCATGTGGACCCAGCTTGGTCCCATAGCCAGTTCATCTCCATCAGGAAGGAACCCAATGAACCCCTTGCAGCATTTAACCATAGGTTCCAGCGTGCCCTGAAGAGGTGCACAGGCCGTTTTGTCCCATCGCCAAACATCACTATACAGACCTATCTCAATGCGATGGACCCCTTCGTTGCCACCCTCCTTTAGAGAACAACCACCCCAGGCGACCAAGATACATTGGCAAAAGTCTACAACCTAGCCCTAGAGCTATCCCATGGCCTCAACAAATCCTCAGGGGATTGGAAAGAACACACCTTTTAACATGATCCCTGGCGGTACTGTTTACGCCGGGGGTTACAATCCCAATTTGGCAATAGGTGCCCCCTTAATGGCGATGAATCCTCCACCACCGGTGATAGACCAACAGGCATGATATGTCTATCCAGCCCAAACCCAGATAACTTTGGGTCCAGAAGCCTTCCCTTAGAATCAGCCTCAGTAGACACAACAGACTCAGACACAACCATCCGGAGTGCCCTTCTTCCAGTCGTCCACAGCTAGGGGATTGCCGCCCTTGACTCCGGTCAATACTGCTACCTTCCCGGGAAGCCAACAACAACTGCAACTGTTACACTGTGACGCTAACACCCAGTTGACTGCCGAGGTTGAATCCCTCTGGCGAATACTGTCCACTTTGACTATGGACATGGGTCAACTGAAGGCGGGGTCCTACGCACCCCAGAATTCAAATTCCCAGAGAGGGAATATCTTCTCCAGCCAACGAAACAATAATGCCAAAGGAAGAAACTTTAACAACGGGCCTAGGCCCAATCAATGGAACAGTAATGCTAACACCGGAGGCCCACCTTCGAACCAAAGTGCCAACCAGAACGGTGCTGGACCATCCCATTTTACACCAGTCATGGACTTCCAGCCCATGACCAACTAGTGTAGGCTACACGACACAGGTTCGCACAATGAGGTGAATTGTGCCACCTTGGAGAAAGTCATAATGATCTCCCAGCTAGACAGGCAGTAGTCGCACGATACCGCTCCCCCAAAGCCGACTTTCCAAGAACAAACCCATAGTGCCTTTACCTGTGACACCATCTTCTTCAGAACTTCTAGGGAAGATGAAGAAGAATCTGAACTGCTGTGATTCTTTGACGAATCCATTCCGCCCTTTGAGGCCAACGCCTTTACCAACCTGTGGACTCCATACAATACTCAGAGTCAGGCTGGTAAAGGACTAGCTTACACTCCCGTACCTCCTACCAAAGATACTCCTCCTCCCTGGAATTATGCAAATTACCGACCCGTCCCTCCAAAAGGTCCTAGCCTTAACCAAGCAAAAGACCTCGCCGAGGAAAACCACCCATTCCCAGGAGGAAGATTCGATATTACAAAGGCATTAGAGCAGACCACCACCTCCATGACCTTGATGGAGGTTTTGTTAAATTGTCCTGAGTAGAAGAAGTCTCTTCTGAAGCTCTTAGGAAACCTGAAAGCCGTTAGCCGCCCACCCAAGACCGTCTCCTTTGAAGATGCTAATGCGGCTGTCTTCCAGGGAAATAATGAGGATCCTCCCTTCCTGCTAAGCTTGAACATTTATGGCAAAAATATACACAACTGCGTAGTAGATTCTGGAGCTTTAGGTAATATCATGCCCTTGTCCATTTGTCAGAAGCTCGGACTCCACCCCACCCCATCTAACGGCGCAGTAATCCAGCTGGATAAGACTGCTATGAAAATGGTGGGGGAATTGAAGAACGTCCGGATACACCTTATCCAAGACCCCAGGATAGCCAGTATCATCGACATCCAAGTGGACGACATCCCAGAGACCTACGGGATGTTATTGAGTTAGAATTGGTCTAAGTCCTTGAATGGATACTTTTTGACCGACTTCACCCACTTATGGCTTCCGTGGGAAGGAGAATCCAATCAGATCCAGGTTGAAAGTGAGCCCTGGATGAAACAAGCCCTTACTGAGGCTGGGAAGGTCAATGAAGTCCTTTTCTCTGAGGTTTCTCCGGGGGTATACTGCCCTCTTGAAATTTTAACATTCAATTTCATCCCCGGAGAGGATCCCATCATGCTGCAAAGAGCGCAGGACTTAGAAGAAAAGGTGAGAACTGAGGTTAACTCACAAGGCACTAAGGCGACCCTTGCCACACTCCTGTCTGGCACTTGGTGCCAGGTACACTACCAAAAATATTCAGAACTTGAGTGTGATCCATGCCTATCCATCGCTACCCGGCAACTCGGTATCCTTTGGGATGAACATACAACCGATTCCCCGGGACCCAGTACTATGGGGTGCACTCCTTTGATGCCATCCACCCTGGAATCGCAAATCGAAATGCCCCCGGGGATAAATTCTACTCTCACGCTGGTAGTCTGGGAGAAAATCCCCAAGTCCCCCAGCGATAAACCAAAAAGAACCCCCCATCCCCAGCCCCAGATTACAAACAATGACTTATGGACCCTTAAGTTTGATGGGTCCCGATCCAAACAAGGCTGTGGGGCCGGGGTAGAACTAATCAATCCACAAGGGAAATCCTTCCTCACTTCTTATAGGATGTAGTTTAACTGTACGAACAATGTCACAGAGTATGAGGCCTTGGTCCTTGGACTCCTATTCACGCTAAGGAAAGGGATCACCCGTCTCCAGGCTCTAGGTGATTCATAATTGGTTTTTAAACAAGTCCAGAGTCAATACACGTCATGAAAAAAGGCTGGCTGCATACCGTAACCGGGCTTGGAGCCTTATTAAGGATTTCGACGCCTTTGGCATTGATCTTATTCCCCGGCGATGGAACTATGTCCCGGATGCCTTAGCTATTTCTGCCAGCACACTTGAGCCAATGGCTGACTCACGGCTCCAGAGATTTTCAGTTGAGATGGTCCCCACCCCCTCCATTCCAGATAATGTCACCCACTTTCAGGTTTTTGAGGATGACCAACATATCTTGGCCTTCATGGAAAATGTTGGTGTCTTTGAAGACCAGATAGTAGAAGAACAAGACCACGATGATACTAGACAGGGCAATGAAGATGACGGGATCATGGACTTACCCACCAATACCATCCCTAAGGGGATGGTTGCATTAGAACGAATCTTTGACTCGGACCCTCGGGCCTGTGAAAAGGTGTCATCTTCCCTCGAGGGAGGAAAATTTAAAAAGGTTAACATCAGGAAGCCCGGTGAAGAAAATATCATCCACATTGGTACCTCCTGCTCCCCTGAAGAAAAGGAGAAGATTCTCGCAGTCCTCTGAGAATACATTGATGTAATTGCTTGGGGTTATGAAGACTTAAGGATGTACGACACATCCATCATGACCCACACCATTCCCCTGAAACCTGACGCTAAGCCCTTTCGGAAAAAGTAGAGACCAGTCAACCCCCTGATAGAGCCTCTGATTTGTCAAGAGGTAGAAAAACTGCTGTCAGCTCAGATTATTTTCCCGATCTGACACACCACGTGGGTTGCTAACCTGGTCCCTGTGCGAAAGAAAAATGGTGAGATCCGCCTTTGCGTGGATTTCTGAAATTTGAACAAGGCATCAAAGAAGGACAATCACCCTCTCCCCTCGTTGGACGAGGTGTTGCAAATAGTGAATGGATCTCAGATGATGTCTTTCTTGGATGGATACTCCGGATACAACTAGGTCATGGTCAAGTATGAGGATAGAGAGAAAAAAATGTTCACCACTAAGTGGGGAACGTTTGCGTATAGAAGGATGCCCTTTGGCTTGATCAATGCAGGGGCTACATTTCAAAAGGCCATGGACATCACGTTTGAAGGTCTTGTAAACCGATGCATAATCATCTACATGGATGATTTGACCATCTTCTCCCGGGACAGGCGTGATCATCCCGCCCACCTAGCTCAGATCTGCGAGAGGTGTCGCCGGTACAGAATATCCCTCAACCCCAAGAAGTGCATATTCGGGTTCACCGAGGGGAAATTGCTCAGGCATATTGTCTCTGAGAAGGGTATATCCATAGACCCTGACAGAGTCGAAGCACTGCTAAACTTACAAATGCCAGGTAGTAAAAAGGAAATGCAATCCTTCTTTGGAAAGATCAACTTTGTGCGACGATTCATCATAGGATTCGTAGAAATCGTCAAACCACTCAATGAAATGATGAAAAAAGATACCAAAATTGAGTGGAGTCCTGAAGCAAAGTGGGCATTCACCCAGATCAAATAGACCATAATAGAGGCTCCTGTCCTGGCTAGTTCGGACTACTCCCTCCTATTTTACATTTATTCATTTTCTTTGCCGCATTCTACCGCGGCAGTGTTGACCCAAAAGGTTGAAGGGGAAGAATGACCAATAGCTTTCATGAGTTCCCCCTTTAAGAACACTGAGGCCCGGTACTCACCACTAGAAAAATAGGCCTTTTCTCTAGTTCACGCCGTGAAGAAATTCTGACATTATATTCTCTGGAGCAAAGTACACGCTATCATTCCAGACCAGGCCGTCAAATCTCTGTTGATTCAGAGTGAATTGGGCAAGAGATAAGGGAAATGGATGGCCATCCTCCAGGAATATGACTTAGAGATGTAGCCCATGAAAATAGTCTGAGGCTAGGGACTAAGTCGAGCAATGGCAGAAGAGACTCCCCACATAGAATGTCAGACTTATACAGTGGAGTCCATTACCCAAGACCCATGGTATACCGATTTGGTGTACTTGCTGTTAAAAAACAAGTGTCTGGAGGGATTACCTCCCCACAAACGCCGCACCTTACGGATGAAAAGCACCCATTTCATGATCAAAAACTCTGCGCTTTACCATTGAAACTATGAGGGAGTGTACCTCCGGTGCATTGACAGAGACCAAGCTATGAAAATAATTGATGAATTCCATGGACAGTTTGGAACTGGGCATGACTCAGCTGACACCACTACCCATCAGATACTCTGGGCCGGATATTATTGGCCCTGCATATTTAAAGACATCTACGCTCATGTTAGGAAATGCCATACCTGTCAAACTGCAGCACATCGTGAGCGTAACCCAGCCATGCCTCTGCAACCAGTCTATGAGGCTAGACCCTTTGCCCAGTGGGCATTTGACTTCATTAGGGAAATCAACCCCAACTTGTCTGCCAACCACCAATATATCCTTACTACAACTGATTATTGCACTCGGTGGTCTGAAGCTATACCTTGCAAAAACAATACGGCAGACATAGTTATTAAGTTCTTGGAAGAAAACATAGTCACGAGATTTGGAATGCCTTTCGCATTAGTGTGTGACAATGGTCCGGCGTTTTCTTCGGCACAATTACTCGAATGGACCTACAATCAAAAGATCACACTGAAGTTCTCCAGCAACTATTACCCCCAGGGAAACGGTGTTGCTAAATCAACAAATAAAAATCTACTTGAGGTGATCAAACATTTGCTAGAACAAAATCCCCGGGACTGGCATCAAAAGTTGAAATTCACCTTCTGGGTGGATCGCATTCGCATCAAGGCCGCGCTAGGGACATCCCCATTTCACCTTGTTTATGGCCAGAACCCGGTATTCCCAGTCAACTTACAGATCCCAGTTTTACAGTTTATGCAGGAATTCAACAACAGGGACAACATCGTGGAGGTTCGACTCTTAAACCTGGTGAGAATGGAAGGACAGCGAGACGCGACACTTGAACATTTTACGTGTCATCAAGCAGTGGTAAAATGATGGTTTGATAGAAGAGCCCAATACAATGCTTTTCAGGTCTCAGACTTGGTCCTATTGTGGGACAAGGCCCGGGAGAAGAAGGGAAAGCATATCAAGTTCCAACGGCTCTGGCTTGGACCATATCTGATCTTAGAAATCTGCAGGGCCAACACTTACCGCCTTAACACCTTGACTGGAGAACCTGTTGCATTGCCTGTTAATGGGCAGTTTCTCAAACACTACTTTGAATAAGGGTAAGTTTGTCCAAATTTGTATTATATGTAAATACCCGCTTGTAAATATCTCCTACGGGTGTTTCATTGCGAGATACCCTGCTATGTAAATAGTTTTGGTGGCTGTCCTCTGGGGCAGTCCCCCTTTGTTCTTTGGGTTTTGGTGTCTTTGTTTTTTTTTCTTTCATCTTTCTTATGGTCCCGGTGTTTTTGTTCCGTCTTGCAGGGATTGGAATGCTTCGCATGACTTTGGCCTCTAGTACAATGCCTCCGGCATGGTGAACTTTAGAATCTATCTTTAGCACGGTGGAATCAGCCCGGTCTCCGGGATTGTTTTACAGATCATGGCACATTTTTGAGCAATCTCCATTGGGTGTTGTCCCTGAGATTCTGGCAATCAGTGAATACAAATAATATACGGAATAAGTAATTGGACACGCCGGGGGTAGATTGGTCATACTAATTGGTTGACCCATGTCTAAGAATCTAATGAAATTCTTCCCAGGTCTGGAGTTTTATCCTCTCCAAATATTTGAATATAGGTGGATAGGTGAAAGGAGTACCGCCATTTGAATTTAGCTAAGCTTAGGCTCAATGGTGAAAGAAGTACCGCCTTCCCCACTCGGAAACAAGTAAAATAATAAGAGAAAAAGTGGGATTAAACTCCGGTCTCTGGGGGGAAAATGAGAAAATCGATGACTGGTTCGATGTAATTAGTACCTCTTCTCTATTCCTCCCAGAGGTCATCGGCTTGATTTTCTTCCAAAGCACACATGACACCACTAATGAAAGGCTACGGACTGAATCCTGTGTGGTCAGATTCTCTTAGATATGCTACTTTTGGCCTGTTAAACACTTCAAAAGGTGGATTTATTCCAGTTGTGCTAACCAGAGATTCTATGGTTCTCAAATGCGATAAGGCATTTGTCCCAAATAGTCGCCATTTGTTATGCCCTGCATCCCCATCCGTACATTTTGTGTGCAAAATGTTGGGTCCCCCTTTTTTCACTTTTTGTTTTGTTTTCCTTGCAGCTTTTGCCTTCTTTCTTTTTCTTTTGCTTTCTTTCTCCGGGGTTTTCTTCCCCCGGGTGTGTGCTATTTCTTGGTTTGGTTTTCTCCTCCGTGACTCTGGTCCCAGAGGTTGTCTTTTGTTGGGAAGCCAGACTCCGGACTCTGGGATTCCTTGCTATGATGTTCTTAAGTCTTAGGAATATCATCGTAAGAAATCCTCGGGCCCGGAGTCTGGAGGTTGCACTTAACCTAAAATCTCCGGAAGGAGAAGGATTACTTTTTACCACGGGTATAAATAGATTTTCTTGTCGTTATCACACTTACCACGATTAAAACTTTTGAGCACTTAGAGTGAAATAGAGCGATTTTAAAACTATTAGTAGAGCAGTTACAGAGAAATTTGTGATAATCAAAGCATAACCCCTTCTACTATTCTCAGACGTACGCTAGTGCTTTGTGGTGGTGATATCGACAACCTGACAATTTGAGTCGTCGCAGAGTTCTCCTGGTAATCTTTCCCTCCACCTTCTGCATTTTCTGGTTGGTTTTTCTGTTTCCCTCCTCTTCATTTTGCTTTCATTTTTTGGTTTGCCTGGTTTTGTTTTTGCTTTGTTTCTTTGTCGTGTCTTTCCTTTGTCCTCTGGTTTTGCCGCCCGTTGGTGGGTCGGCTCTACTAGAAGGTTGTCCGCCTTCTATGCAGAGGTTGTCTGTAAGTTGTTTGGCTGTAAATAGTCTATAAATAGTCTGTAAATAGCATGAACATAATGTAAATAGTTGTATATATCTGTTTCTACTGTGTCTAGTTTTCCCCGCGGGAGTCGCCCCGTGTGTATAATCGTGTATATATGTATATTTCTATAAATACCCCTTGTATATCCGCTCCCTTCTATGTATATATCCTTCGACTTTGTGTGTATCCTTCCGGGTGGCTTGACGAGCTGGTCGAGTCGCCTCTGCTTCTGGTTTTTATCTCTAAGCTTGCTTCGAGGCTGAAAACCACCTGTTTGAAACTCGGCTCTCGGCCAGTTTCAAATAGGCAGTTTTCTCTCTCCTCCATCAAGGCTATCAGAGCCTCATTTATTTCCCATGCGCGCAATTAATTTTAGTCAAGTGGCTTTCCCTTTTTGTGCGTTCGACTAGTCAGCTCCGCCGTTAGTGCCATCACATCTATTCAATGCCAACACACGTGGCATCCACGTGGACATGCCTTCACTTTCTGTGTTAACGATCATTTCTTTGAGCTTCGGGTCTCCTTCCACCATCTGCCCCATGTCCCCGTCAAGCGTGATAAAATTTCCCGGACCTGGAGATGTGATGAAATTCCTAAGTTAACAGTGTCTTGCTTTTCGGATGTATAAGACTAACTTTTCAAGAAAAGAAAACAACGCGGTGGTAAGTTCTCTGAACCCTAGAGTAATTGTTTTACTTTGATAAAAAAATTTCTGAGGATCGCTTTGTCTCGCAGGTACAGACTCTATATTCCAACCATATCTGAAGCATCTGCATCCTCTCCTCCCGGAAGCCCAGAATTACCAACCACTACAGAGACCAGGGCAGCGGCAAAGTCAAAAATGGAAAAGGCCCTGGAAAAGCTACCCCTCACAATGAAATTTGTACAAAACAATGAGATCGTGGGCTCAAAGGTTGAGTGCAAGGTAAAACTGATGACCGACGCTAGTGTCAGAACTTGGGCAGAAATGGAGGCCCTAGTAAAGATAATGCACATCCAGCGATAGGCTGGAGACCAACTTGCAATAAACATTGGAGGTTTCAGGATCCTCCGGGCAGCTTGTTTCCCACACTCCGTGCAGCCTCTGGAGCTTGTTCTAGCACTGGCAGCCAACTACAACTCTTCTGTCCGGGCTGTCATGCTTATAGCCGCTGAACCCACGGGGTTCCCCACTCCACTGGTGTCCCTGGACCCAGTCACTTTCCAAGAAGGCCTGGGCATCCCACAATTTGATCGGGCCACGGTGGTCACAAGGACAGAAGCCTTGAAACAATTTGCTCAACTGGAAAATGTTGCCTGGGTGTATATAAACGCCAACTGGCTCAAAGTACCGAAAAGGGACCCCAAGAGGATGAAGATTGACATCCCCCACTCTGAATTCAAGGAGAGCATCTAGATGGGGATGATTGCCTTGGCTCGGGTGTTTGGGCAACCCTCTGCCCAAGAATTTGCAAAATAGATGTACTATTTCCTACTGGGCATCTCTACTAACGGAGAATTCTTTGACTGGGCGACAATTATCTCTAATCATGTCAACTCCCAGTTCCTACAGCTGAACGAGAAGAAGAAGTTCTATATTACTTCTTATGTTTTCTGGGCTTTGGCCCAACAGAGGCCCTACTCCAATGGCCTGCTTACAGATGGCGTTCTCGAAATTGGCCCAGGACAAAAGGCACCGTGGGACCACTTCCCACAAATTCAATGGGAGGCTAGCTTCCCCAGTTACTTTTGGGTGAACGATTCTTTCATTTACTACCATTTGCTCATGCCCACCTGGGATGCCGGATACTGCCTATCTACTGAGGTGATGAAGTTGGTTAGTAGTTATGGGCACTACTATATTCAATTCCAGTAGCATACCTACATTAGGGTTGTTGGCTTCTCCGAAAAACCCTAATTGTTGCCAAGGCAATATGGGGACAAGATTGTGCTGCTGGAGTATTACAGGCTGATGATGGAGCTGCATGCCTTCTTGGCTCACAAGAAGGTCCCTAATGTTTCATTCCCAATCTCCTATGGGAATTACACCTGCATTCTAACCGCCACGAAGGAGGCAGACAACGAGCTAAAATGTTATAACTTACAAAAATTTTATCTAGCGCGGAAAAACTTTGATCCGCATGGCCGAATTGCAGTAGCACTGCCCCAGGCTTCGAAACCCCACCAAGCACACATGGAAGACTTCTAGGTGGATCACCAGGATGACGTGGATGTGTGAAGCTGGCATTATGACAGAATGACGGCTGGAATGATGCAGGAGCTGAAGCTCCAGAGATTCCCAGCGGGCTTTTCAGACACCGCCCCCACCACAGATCCCCAATACAAGGAAAAGGGGATTGATAAGATGGCATTGCCAGCAATAAACTGGGCCACCCAGGAAGCGCAATCAATTGAGGACTTCACTCAGGAAATAGTCGAGCGAAGTCATGCATATTTCAAGAGGGTGTGCCCTGGGAGTGCACGCCTAGCTCCCCGACCGACACCAAAAGTAACACCACTGCCGGTATTAAGATTAACTCTGGGGGCCAGGACATCTTCATAGGCCGGGACTTCTGCATATGGCACAGCCAAAGGAAAGGGGATAGCTCTAACCCCCTCCGCACAACAGACTCCCATACAAGAATAGATTCAGCAATCTGTGGCAACCTCCCAACAAATGAGGGAGCAACTAATGACAAAGCTAGCCACTCCCCCTCTTATGTCTAGAACAATTCGTCCCTCTTCCTCCCCGTCGCTGGCAAGCCTAATGATGAAGGCGACCAGGGTTGATCCCACGGAGGCAGAAACAATTGCCAATGTGGGGCTGCCTCTAATCACCCGGAGGAAAAGAAAGCACATCAAACAACTAAAGGTAGAACCAGCGCCAATGGCCTCCCTCCCAGAAGAAGTAGAAATTCTCTCCTCCAGTTCCCCAGAACTGGAGAAAGAGGAAAAACAAACAGAGGACCCAGCCAGTCCCCCTCCTGAAGAAGAGTTTGATTTATTTGCAGCCGATGAGTTCGGGAACCTGTAAGGAGGCGACACACAAGGGGAGGCTGAAGTCCCAGAGAAAGAATAAGGGGATATAGACTTAGAAGAGCTGGAAGAAGCTGCGGAATAATAAGAGAAGCAAACAGAAGAACAAAGATCGAAGATTGCCTCTGGGGCTGAGACAACACAAGGTCTGGGAGTGGACCAACATCAAATAATTGGACAAAAGGCCTCCGTTGGGGGAACCCAGACCCGGATCTTCAGGAACAACCGTAACCCCAACTGCCTTGTTCCAAAGGCCACTCTCGGGGGCAACCTTTGGGTAGGTAATCACAGTGGCCCAAACTTTGAATCTCGGCCCGATACCTCCCCTACTGCCAACACAAGAAGAGCAGCTTGAAGAGAAAATCCTTGAGGAAGCTGACCAGGGTCCAGACTCACCAATCAATATCCGGGACTAGGCTAAAGATATAGAAATTGAGGATGTCGCTACTGAAGAGGTGTCGGCAGGAAGAGAAATAGAGGAAGCACATGTCGAAAAGGAGCAGCCGCCATCGGACACTGGGAGAGGATCTGAGGAACAGACTTTGGCAAGAAGGCCGCCCCTCCCACCTCCATGGCAGGAAGAGAGCAGAAAAAGAAAAGCCCAATCCACTCCGGCAGTCCCTATCTCCTTGGCGGAAATGATGGCCTTAGCTCAGGCCCTGCCGAGGGTGAAGAAGGCCCAGACAGTTCACACATTACGAACTGGGCCGGGTGGAGAAACAGTTGCAGTAGTAGCAATGCCTCCCCCAGGTGCTGATGAAGCGACTATAGATCCCATAGATTACAACATCGCAGAGGTACACTTGGGTAAAAGAGGGAAGCAGGGTGAAGTGGACCTTCTAAAGGAAGCAGCCAGGGCAGTGGAGGCCCGATATGAGAAAGAGGCCCAGAGGCTCAAGGGAGAAAAGGAGAAGAATTCCAACCTTATTAGGTTTCTAACTAAGCTTTCTAGACCTATCAACGCCACCCCACCATAGGCCTCCACATCAGAGGAATTACCGCAGAGTGACATAGACTCCCTATGGGTAATGAAAAAGAAGGCCCAAGCGGCGGACGAGTGGGTCGCTCTACAAATAGGAAACACCTGACGTTTCCTAGCATCCACTCTCCCAAATTTATTTATGGCCTGACAGGTTATTCACCAGGCTGAAGCACTGATTGATGAATGGGAGAGTGACGCAGAAAATTACCAGGCATGGAAGGTTGAGCTCGAAGAGCTCCTCACCCTGGGGGAAGATATAATTTCTGAATTTAGAATTCTGGGTGAGGAATCATTTGATTTCGTAAGGGCTCAGCACTCCAGACTGGACCTCACATAGGAGGTAACCAAGCAACTGGTAGAGTCCCTACAGGAGAAGGTAAATACGGTGAAGTATTCTTCTAATTTATACAAGTCATTTGTAATAAAAGCTTCCGGGGTTGATCCCCTTAGCACAGATACTTATACCCCGGAGGAGTCAGTCTTGGGGAATTTTGATGAATTGATGGCATCTCGGTATCAATCCCTAGAGGGGATAGATGGGGCCCAAATGACAAAGCTTACCAAAATGGTGCTTAAAGATCATGATGCCGCAAGGATGGCAGATGAGTTCAGAAATAATGTTCCGAACCTGGGGGAACTAGTTGATGTGGCCAGACACAGAAGGGCCAGCCTAAGAAAGATTGACGAGGATGGCATTTTCCACCTCCTTCAGGCCTTCAACGATAATAAGCGGCCTTGAGCGTTCTCCAGGAACTGGGGAAGTTTGAGCATTCAGTATTCTTTATTCTTTTGGGGTTGTAAGTTCCCAGATCCCAGAGTCCCAGATCCTAAACTTTGTATTCTTTAAAGTGATCTGTGTCCCAGTCCCCGAGGCCGACCGGTCACTTTCAGAGGTGGTTAATAAAGACTGTCAGAAGGAAGTTGGCCACATCAAGAGGCATTGGATCGGCAGTTGGTTTCGGACAAGGTGATCTTCTTGAGGCACCGTTCAAAGGTACACCTGGCACATCGGAGATAGGGCGCCGCATTTCCCATTTATGAGGCATGTAGCCTCGGTCCCCGGGGGACCTACTTTCTACCTTCTTTTCTCTGGTTCACTTCTCGAGAATGATTCTTTCGATGTATATTCTTGTCTTTTCTTCTGACATGGCAGACCTGTTCCGTCTCCAGGTCTTTTGTAGGGTGGCAGAGGTAGTACCGGCCCCCAGATATTGTATAATATTCAAACACAATGAAATAGGGGTAGGGTTGTAGAGTTGTATAAATAGGCAAATCGGCCCATTTCCAAGGGTTGGAAAAATCAATGATTTTGTTGTCCATATCAATAGCATAAGTGATTTCTGAGTTTAAGTTGCAGAGCTCAATGCTCCATTGTTCAGTTCCTGTTAGTTGAATGCTCCCTTGGAGCCATTATTGTATCACGCACCAGTGCTTGCTGGAAAGAATATTAATGAAGAAGGAAGGATTCATGGCAATGATGTTGTTAGTGTCTCTGCTTCTAAGTTAATGGTATTTCATGTTTTAACATTCTGTATGTCCTTACTCTGAAATGTTAAAGTAGATTAACGACTTCTTTATTTCGCTACTGATAAAATGCTAACTGATGGTTGTGTATTTCTTCGGTATTTAGTGTAGTCTTTCAGATTATTGTTGATGTTCTAGACATTTTAGCATGACTGTAGTTAGATAAAATGTTCCCAACCCTACAGGATCTTTTTCTCTTTATTTACTAAGTGTAGAATGCTCCGGGAAACTCTTACCGAATTGAATCTCCGGGAAAATGAGTTGAAGTAACCAGCTATCCCCCTCGAAAATAGTCACCTCTCCCAACCGAGCCCCGCACCGTCGTGACCCGACACCCAGGTGCTTGAAGGCCCGGAGAATTTTATTTCCCCAGATAACCTTTACAGGCGGAGTTGGCCGATTTTCCCGGAACCCGGTGACAACTTATGACTGTTGGCGGACCCGGTCAGCAAACCCCTGTCAACAAGTGGGAGCGGGAGTAGGAGGGAATTTGAAAATTAGTGAAGGTAGGAAAAGTGATACTGGAGGAAACAGGGTTTCTGCAGCTGTAGGAGATGAGAGAACTACAGGAGGATCAACAGACGAGGGCTCCACTAAAGATTTGGAAGATGACATTGACCCCCCTTTTCGAGATGGTGGGCCACGAGAAACATCCAAAAGCTCGGTGGTAGAAAAAAGTGATCAAGCTTCGAACATAAAAATCCTGAAAGGAAGTTGGTCATCATTATTTGGGATTAAACTAATAGGAAAATCTTCTTTCCCTAGTATCAACAATACATCAGACCCAAGCACCGGGTATTATGGTATTTCCAAACCTGATCCTCTTGTGGAGCACACTATTTCTATAATGGCTCTTACTCTGGTAGGAAAGTTCATGGGAATAAGATACAATATTGAGCTAATTAGGGAGTTTACCTACCATAAATGGAAACTCAAAGGACATGTGGACATAGCAGCAATGGAAAAAGGATTTGTTTCCTTTGTATTCTCAAATAGTGAAGATCTCTCAAAAGTGCTATGTGGAGGACCCTAGATGTTTGGCAAGTCATCGCTGGCTCTCCAAAAATGGGTTACAAATCTAGATCTCAATGCTAAAATATTTGATTCTACCCCTATCTGGGTGAGATTACCCAGCCTCTTGATAGAATACTGGCATGAGGACATTTTCATTGGCCTAGTGAGTGCATTTGGGGAACTGCATTTGATTGATCTGATGATAGCAGCTAGATCTAGACTTGTCTACACAAGAATCTGTGTGAACATTCACCACAGAATAGATCTGCCAGAGGTCATCACCATCAACTCCAAACTATGTAAGTACATCCAAGATATTGAATATGAATAGCTTCCATTTTCTTGTTCACTTATAAAAAAGTTGGTCACTGGGCTAAACAATGTCCTTTGAAAAAAAAAAAAAAAAGGAAGACCAAAAAAGGGAACAAGATCATAAAAGAGAACCTAAAAAGGTTTGGAAGTAGAAGGTAAATCTTAATGAAAAAGATGTTGGAAAAGCTTATCAAGGTCAGTAGGATAACAACATAGAGAACTTAATTGGTAATGAATAAGAGGAAATACTGATTCCTAAAAACAAAATTAGCTCAGAAAAATACAAAACAAATCATGAAACAAATAAAGACTCTAGTATTGAGCAGGAGCTGCCTAACAAGAAAGAACCAGAAGACATCAATAAATCCAATATAATGAATGGGTTGGAAGGTTTATCCACCTCATGGGTACCTCCTACCATTGAGGGAAATGAGGAGCAAGAACATTATTCAGAAGATAGTAATGATGATGCCCTTTCCCCTATATCAACTCTATGAAGTGAAGAAAGCACGGAGACAAATCTGAACCCAGAAAAACACTCTAAAAATCAAGAAGCCCCTTGGTCATAGATTAAGAAAAACTAAAAGCTTCATCAAAAAACCAAGAAAGAAAGATGATCATAACATCTATCTATCACTTGACTCTGGGAAAAAACAAGAATGTATTAGTCACGGGGGAGTTCAAACTAGAAGACAATTTAAGGCTTATGTGGGCACTCCCAAAAGCAAAAAAGGCAGGGAATCACAAAAGAAAAAAAAGAGAGAATGAAGCAAAGCATAATATAGTAGATGGTAAACAAAGAACCATCCCTGAGATATGTTCCCCAAGTCTTTAATATGAAAGTTATCTCTTGGAACATAAGAGGGCTTAATAGTCTCCATAAACAGGATGTTCTTAGAAACATGGTTAGAGATAGAAAACCTTATATATTACTAATTCAAGAAACCAAGATGACCAAGGAAAAACTGGAAAAGATGAATGTAGCAAAAGACTATGGTAGTATTGGAGGTGACTCAAAGGGAGCTTTGGGTGGAATAGGCATATTTTGGAATACTAAAAATGTTATGTCTAAGTTAATTGATAGTGAAAAGAACATTTTAGTGGTTAAGATTAACTATCTCAAGGAGAATTTTAGCTGGAACCTTATGAATGTTTATGCACCTAATACTAGAGGTGGTAGGCAGAAATACATGTAGAGATTGAAAGATATCCACAACAACAACCAAGATACTTGCTGGATGATTATGGGAGATTTCAATACTCCTCTTAAAAATGAAGAAAAAAACGGAGGAAATGTTTCCCAAATTGATAGTAGGTCTGATCTTATGGAATTCATTAGTGAGAAAGCCCTCTTAGATATTGAGCTCGAAGGTATTGAATATAATTGGTTGAATAGATGCATAGGGAAAGACCTGATCCAAGTCAAATTGGATAGAGCCCTATTAACCTTTGACTAGTTGACTAGTTACTATTGCACTCTCTCAGTAGAACTTCTTGTTGGTTCTGACCACTATCCTATATCTCTAAATATTAATAAGATTAATGGTAGAAAAAACATCCCTTTTAGATTTGAAAGAATGTGGTTAGCTCACCCTAACTTAAAATCTAAGATAGAGGAATGG
>MU217202.1:9990-20572 GCA_018584345.1 Thuja plicata | reverse complement strand
CACAATATATGTGAGTGTTGATGCTTATGTTGGTTTGGGAGAAATGGTCCTTACATATGGTGCAGGTCCTTCTTGGGATGGATCTACTTTTGACCATAGTGCTTTTCCCACTCCCTCCACCCAGTTGGGCATGAAAGATGGTATTAATAGCATTGATATATGTAATGAAGGACAATGTAATGTCCCTTTTTCGGGGACATTAGAAAATTAAATGACAACTTCATAAAGTATTAAAATGACTTATTTGGAGCTTAATGAAAATTAATAGTCATTTTAATTTCAAAAGGGACAAAAAGAAAGGAAATGAAGAGATAGGTAGTTGGAAAACAAAGGGTCACAGTGATGCTCTTTGAAAGAACATAGAGGAGCTCATTTTTATTATGCTGGGATGCTTGGTTTTATGTTTGGTTTCTCTTGGAAAATTCTGAGAAGTTTTGGCTTTCTACAGGTTTGAGGACGGAAACCCTCAAGCTTGGAGGTAGTGGACAAAAACCCATTGACTATTGGAGATATCACTCAGGTGTCTCACTTTGTGCTTCAAGTTCATACTTCTGGCTACCCTATCTGACTCTAAGTTCTGTGGCTACGATTGGATATTTGTTGTTGCTCTACTAAGGTTTTAAATGCAATATTCATATCTTGTTTCAGAATCTCTTTTCCAGTCTGATATTTATGATTTTCAGTATAAATTGCTGGATTAATTGAAATCAGTTGCATGCAAATTATTGTTAAAATTTTTGGGGAATATTTTGGTTAAAAAAATGTGGAACATATCCTAGGGGTATATTATAGTGGTATCAAAGCTGGTTCTCCTGCCAATCTGTGAGTTAAATTTGTGAAGCTGAGATAAAATAGGTTTATTTTATTCTAAATATTATAAGTCTTGTGGATATATTGCGAGATTATTTGGGCGTATAGTATGACATCTAAGGAATAAATTAAAATGTAAAAATTATATTTTTTGTGGTTGAAGTTTGGCATGGCACCTGCGGGCCTGACCCTTTATTTCATAAGGTTCGATTTTAATGCTATGGTTGTCGTGGATGGATGAATAGAAGACTTTAATATTATTTTTCTTGGGTGCCAGCGAAAGGAGAAATAATAATATATTTCCTAAGTTTGATAAGATATTTGTATGGACAAACCTTAATGGAGCGATATATTTAATTTTTCGTCACACTTCATAACAATTTTTGAGGTTGTTGTGAATTTCAAATGAATGAGAAAACTTTGGTGTGGCGGTCTTACCATAGCAAAGCCAGAAATGATATAGTCGAATGAATGGAAGTTGTCAATTGTTGAACGGGAAATCACTTGGAATATTTGTATGGAGACATTTGAAATGTTTCTAATGTTACGAGTTGAATATAGGGAAATGTCTGGTATTGTCATTGAGAGTTTGTTGTTTGTTGTTGGTCTGAGTTCTATGGTCAGCGGAGTCTTTGAAAAAATTATTTTCCGTGAATGTTTGTGGAAGTATTCTTTGGGTGAATGCGCTATTTGTAAAACATTAAAACTAGTGTGCTTCAGCGTAGATGTTCATGCAAAAGTTTAAGTGATTGTTAGACTCGGGGATTGTTGGAGCAGGCTACATATTCCTTCCGCAGTTACAGACAGAAGGGTAGAACGCAACAAGTTCCAGGCACGAGGTTGTCTGTCGTTAATCCTTGTAAAGAGTCTGACTAGCTCAATCACCTAATTCACTGCAAATAATCTCTGTGTTCTTGATTTTGATTATTTTTTTGAAATTTTCAACATATATAGATTTTTTGTATTTTCCAAAATAATGAATTTGCAATTCAAGAAACAAATTAATTTTAAAATAACTACTGCAAATCATAAAGCATGTCAAGTCTCTGGAACTTCTAATTGAATTCGTAAACAACCAACCAAACTGGAATGAGATACATCCAAGATGTAATATGCAAATTTTACAAATTATTAAAAACCTGCTATAGTTCTCGACACTTAAGGATGCTGGCCGCGGCTGATGTAGAAGCAAGGTGGCGGCTTCAAGCTTTGTCTCTAACGTCCATAAGAGCTGGACGCACAAGTGAACATGGAAGTTTTGCTATTCCCAAACAAATAACACAAACCGCAACAAATTTTCTCCTTCTCCTTCAATGGCTTTTGAAGGGCATGAAACACAATCACACAATTCATTGTCATAGAACCTCCAACTCAAAGTGGCAAGAAACTGATATGAATTCACAATTCATTCAGCAAATACTCAAACCCTCACTCCAAGCTTCAAGAAATTCGCAAATCCACTAAGTTTTAACAAAATGATCAAAGGTATGAATGAATGCCATCTCCATTCGATTTTTGCATTATAAGAGCAATATCTGCTCCAAGAAGGCTTGAAATTTCCAGCTTGAAGGAGACACTTCAGATAACTTAAATCTTCATGCTTCCAACTTTGAAGTTTGAATATTAAAATTATAACATTCAATTATAAGCCTTCCTTCACTTATAATGTCCAAACATAAGTTAAATAAACCATCATTGATATTTTAATGACTTGACTTTAATATAAACCCCAACATCATAATTAATTAAGTCAAACTTAATCAATCAATTATAACCAATTCAAAGCCAAATCCAACTGTACTGTATTGTCAAATCAATTGCTTGGACACCCTGCCATAAATGGAAACTGATAGAAATAGACTTACTATAAATAGTAAGTTCTCAACCAAAGACCCTCAAATCAATCCGTTAACCCACGAGGGTTGCAGTGATGGGCTAACAATGGTGTGTCCCTGACACCTGCTAAAACGGGGACATCACAATCTTGTTGGTCAGATAATAATATATATCAGATATATTTGATGAAGACTATAGTTGGAAGAAGGAATATTTCATACCATCGGGATACTAGGAATTTCATGATGTCGTTTCTTATAAGAATTAATATTTGAGGGATTTTATGAATGCAAAGAAAAAAATCAGTCATCAGTTCATAGACGACTCTTATATTATTAACGGAGACAGGAGTTCTTGCTGAGCAGTGTCGCGCTTGCTACGGGAGTTACTAGAAACGTATAAGGAATATTGTTTGTTTCTCATAAATTCTTTCTTAGGCGTTATATTTGGACAACTGGAATGTCAACAAAAGTCATTACCAGTTGTTTTAGAAGGATAGTTTGCAGGAATAGAGATTGCTGGAGGTCATATATGGGATTCTAGGCACACACTCAATATAAGGGAATAATACTTGGATGGGAATGTCAGGAATTGTAACTTCTTCTCGCCCTGCATTATTTGGGAGTTGAGACTCCTTCAAAAAACATTTGTAAAGTCAGGTAAAACCTATAATCTAGTGATACCGTTGTGAGATGGAATGAAGAGCCGTTTCTTTTTCGGTGAGTTACTGAGATTGACAGGTGAAAGACTGTCACTGGAAAAATCATGTACATCCTATATCAATGACTTCATAAGGCATTTCTTATCACTACTGTATTGGAAATTGCAGTGGCAGATATTGGGTTTGAAATACTTGAGGATGACAACACATTTCGTATGCGTATTTGAACTTGGGATTAAAGTAATTTTAGCATTGCCATGAGTTTTATAAGTAACTTGTTTCAAGAATATATTCATTACTTGCAACAGTAGTTGAGAAGCACCGAGTTCTAAAATAATAGGGACAGAAACGGTGTTGGGAGAGATTTACAACATTTAGTGCCTCAATTTCGACGCACTGGAAAAAAATGGTACTTGGTGAAATTTTGGCGAGCAAACGAAAAAATGTACAGACTACAGTTTTGCATCAAGCCTAATTGTTGTCATAAATTTATGTGTGTTGACTCCAAACAACTAGTGGCTTAATTACAACAGTAAATTCATTTTCGTTGTGGCATGATGTTTTATTATTCTGGCAATTTGTTGATATCCTATCAGTGTATCCTATGTAGCTATTCGGAATTACTTGTTGAAAGACATTGAAGAGCTTGTTGTTACTTCTAAGACTGTCTGAGGCCAAGGTCTTTACATTCAACTGTTTGAGTTATTGTGTATGAAGAGGTACAGGTGTATAAGGGAATCAACAACCACTAAATTGGTTATTTCGACTAGCTCAAACTTTGGAGGTTTGCCCTTTGACACAATTTCTTCTACTATAGTTATTCTCATGAAAGAAGTTGTGTCACAAGCAATAATTGATATAAATATATTTTTAATTCGTAAAAAATATACATTGCTTCGAATATAAATATACATTTAATTTCTTATCTAAATAGTATTAATCAAATATTATAAATGAATATGTAATAATTAAATATATAAGTAAATACGTTAATCAATGTTAGTAAATAATTGTATAAATAATAAATAACATTAGTGAACTAATCAAGACAAGACTAATTGTTAAGCAGTGATAATAAATATACTATTATATTATTTAAAACTAATGCAAATATAAAATAATTGAAAAAGACTAATATAGTATCGACTTAGGGGAATAAGTCAATTAAGAACAAAACAGTACGAATGATCCTCAATCAGCCATCTATCATTAGCGACCAGCATGTGGATTGGCAACGATATTAAATTAGCATTTGAATATAACAAAACTGATTCATTAGGAAGATATACGACTTTGCATTATTGGATGCAACTGATCAGTTGGTCTTGCAAAGTATAAGTTAAGAATCAAGTCCTTTAAAGCAGGGGGGAGGAATATCAAGCAGCATATATAAAATATATACAGCGCTAGAAATAAAACAGACCTAGGTAAGATTGGTCTTCCTACAATAAGTCATTACCCGTTGAAGATCCTTTGCACCATGCTGCATCAGCAAACTAAGTAAAAAGACAACAATTACCATACCCAACTGTCTAGACTTAGTCAGCAATTATAATAAGGAAATTGATGCTGGTTTTTATGGCAAGCATGTTAAATATGGACCGACAATATAGGGGTCGATATTAAGAGAGTGCAGTCGGGGACGCAACTCCTTATGGAAGGAGAATAAGAAATCAGGGAATCATGGATTATAGTATATATACTTTAACATCGACTTTAACATTATAATGTTGGCAATCATCATAGAAATAAACTCTGATCAATATAGTATTATATATGAATGACATTAGGAATAAATGATAATATTACTATAGGTTATAATAATAAGATTATAAATATGTAAACATACATATTAATATTATATTATATTGGAATCAGAGTTATATATACGTAATAATAATAATAAAAATAAAATCAGACAAGAGATTAAGTATTATAAAAAGTATATTTATAATTCATATATACATACATACATACATACATACATATATATATATATATATATATATATATATGATACGATATCGATCTATTAATAATAATGAAATCAGAAATATATATCAATGTTATATAGGTATATACACATATTTGTAATATATGAGATAGGAATATATATACTTAACTAATTCCTTAATCGCTCACTAATTATAGTTAAGAGGATAGGGAGTATGTATAGGGAGAGGCGGGTAAATCGGTCACATGATGGAGAGAGCCCAAGCTAGGTAGAGCCTTTAGGGAATCCATTTGTAGACTGTACAAGCGTCCTAGTACAGTAAATCTACCATCTTTCTTAAGTTTAGTGATTAGGAGTGAAGTAAGGAATCAGGGCTTACGTATGTATTATAAATTTGTGATTGTTCTTAATATAATTTGATTTAAATGACTAATGTGATGTATTAATCATTGGGAATCGACATTCTCCTAGTAGTGAACGTTACAAGTCATCATTCCCAAATGAAATCCAAACCCTAATTGGGAATTTTGTGAGCAAATTAGATAAGGTCCTTGTAGGGGACATTACAAGTGGTATCAGAGCATAATCCTGCCATCCTGTGGAAGATAGTTTATGATAACGTATAAACAAAAGAAAGGAAAGAAAGCTATGGCCGTGCAATTGACAAACAAACTAAGGAATTTTAAGGAGAAGAATAGTTTTGATTATGGTAAAAGCAGGATTTGAAGGGACCTCGAAACTCTATACAAGCATATTTTGGCAGGAATCAAAAACCCGGCTAGGACGAAACGCTGCTAATGAGTATACATTTTAAACGAGCAGCCCAAAAACAGTAAACGGCCAACAACTAGCAAAGATGAAACACTAAAATCCTAGCTGCCTAGAGAACAGGCCTAAGCCTCACACCATTAATTTTACTAGAGTATTCAAACTCCCCAAACAGAAATCCAGGGTTTTGACATGGAACCCACCAACACCAAAGAGCAACATTGCCCCAAAGCCTACCTTAAGCCATAATCGAAAACACCCAGCATCCAGGATGGGCCCTTGAAAACTATCAGCATCCACCTGCATGCACCAACCAGCCACAAGCAACAAACAAAGCCGGAAAGATAAAAAAAAGAGGAAAACCACAGGCTCCCTCTTCCTGATCTTTGGTAACAGATTTGATACCCATCAGTACCAAAAGAACACATTATGCATTGAACTGACACCTCATCACAGCCCACTACACTTGCAAAACTGAAGGGCCAACCCCCAGCCATTTCCTCCTTGCCCTCATGTGGCTACATAAAGGAGGAGACCACACTCTACCACCAACAACCTCCTCCCAGCAGCCATAGACCACCTCAATAGGTTGAGCCTCCATTTCAATAGAATCTTCCACCTCAATAGGAAGCAAGGGAGAAGAAAACTGAAGTAAAGAGAGACTCCACCTCCAGGTAGCCACACGATAAACACCCACCTCAATAGGGGTATAGCACAGAGGGAAAAGGCTAAAAAGGGGGCCATCCCCACAAGATAAAGCTTCCAAAAATAGGGGATGAACAAAAACTGCCAACACCAACACAATGAAATAGGAAGAGATACGACCTGCCCATATAGGGTCCAACCATTCTGCAACCACAAAATGGGCGGACCACCATCCAAATTTTTCACAACTTCTGCACTAGTGCATCTCTTCCACACCCAGACTGCCCCCTCTTCCACAAACAGGGCAACACAAACAGAGAAGATGAGGCTCAGAGCTATGGGAAGGCTTCGCGTGTGTACAACATGCTCTCCACACAACCAAATGCACAAAATGAGATCCATCCAGCGCAACAGACTCTAGGCTCATCTCTCCCACAAAAAAAGACAGGGATCTCCAAACCCCACAGCCGACGACGCGGGAAAAGTCCTCTTCCCCACCGTTGGCATTGCTCCCTTCGTCCCCATCTCCATCATCTCCTTCTGCTCCATCTGCCTCCCCGTCCTCTGCAATACCCGTGGCAGGAGAAATCCTACCCCCCGTGCCCGCGCCCGTGCCTGCGCCTGCGCCTGCAGACGCCCTAACTCCCGCTCGCGCTCCCAGTTTCATTGTTTTTTATTGAAATATATTAAGGAGAAGAATAGTTGCACAGTCAGCAACAAAATATTTAATATTTCTTTGCTATATTGCAAACAAGAGAAGAATATATATTTGCAGACAAGAAAAGTATTATAGCAAGGAATATGTATATTCAGAATCTGAATATAATTGACATTTTTATATATCATTGCAAATATACAGGTATGATTAATAACTGAAGAAATTATTCTTTTTCATACATTTCGTATTTTGAAATAAAAATATAATGTTGATAATGTTAAGGGATTTATTATTCATTAGTATGATGTAAGCCCTCTATAAACTTGGGGATGATATAAGGACAACTAGAAATTAATATATCTCAATTGTCAAGTTGAAAATTAAAGGAGGATTCAGTCCTCATTAAGCCAGAATATACTGACGACCAACATATACATATGCGATTAAGCCTTGGAAAGAGGATGCCTCTTCCAAGAAGAGGAATGGACCAAATAATGGTCGGCCTGCAGGACCTAAGGGATGCGCTCCAGAGGACTACAACAAGAATAACCCAAGGGCCGCTTAGAATGAGATCATTCAAAGCCAGAGGGTCTATCAAAGGTTATGAGCCCGACTCGGTAGACTTCACTTGGGAGTCCTAAGGGATGCGCTCCAGAGGACGACGACAAGAGTGACCAAAGGGCTGCTTTAGAATGAGATCATTCAAAGCCAGAGGGTCCTTACCAAAGGTTATAAGCCCAGCCTGGTAGACTTCTCTTGCAAAGGGTTAATATGGGGTAGATAACCATATAGATTCTTATATCATGTTTATATGTTTGCAATTTTGTTCTTTCTAACATCTCTTTTGCAGGTTCGCGCAATTAAGAACTGAACCGTGATTGGTTATGGAAGGCCATTTATCATTCTCTATTTTCTAGTCGATAGAAAGAAATATAACAATGTGTGTATTATGTGTATACTCCGTGTATGCTTCGTGTCTTCATGCATTAATGTGTTTGCTTCGTTGTAATGTCCGCTTTTTGGGGTACATTATATTGAGCCATGTCGTTAGCCTATTTACCTTGATCTGAAGGGCTGACCGTGGCGTGACAGTGTTCCAGGGATAATTGGCCTTGGTCGTTTCAGTTCTAGGCCAATCGGTGCAGTTTCTTCGAGTTTCCAGGGAACTTACTATTTATAGTAAGTCAGCAGGGGTCAGAATTCTTGGCTTTTCAGTAGTGGACTTGGAGCGTCTCGTCGAGAGCTTTCCGGCGAGCTATCACACGACGACATCTGAGCTCGTTTGGGCTCCCGTTTTAATGCCGGATGATTTCCTCATTTATTATTTTACTTTATAACTCAACGGTCATTTATTTAAAGTGACTTAAAGTGAGTTTATAAAGAGACGAAATGGGCATACGAAGCGTCACAGTGGGGAAACTGAAGGGTCACAGTTGTAGCCATAAGAGGAGGTTTTGGAGACTCATTGAGGATGCTTCAGTATTATAGATTTTATTTCTCCTTGAGAATTCGAGAAGCTTCAGCTATCGAATCAGAAATCTGAGGACGGAAACCTTCAGCATTTCTTGGTGGATTGGACGGAAACCCGATTCATCCCGGTGCGGATTCACTTTAGAGTTCGCCATTGTTTCATCAGGTTCTTGATCAGCCGATCTCACTATTATTTCTGTATTTCAGTTTGGATATTGTATTGTTTGGTTATTGTATTGCTGTTGTATAATACAAAACCATATTTCTGAAGTTTTCATGAGAATGTATTTGCTGGTTATTTAAATATATATATCTGCTCGTTATTGTTCTGGGTTCGACGATTATTTGCATGTTATTGTCTGTTTTAAATCTGCATGAGATTAATTGGGAAAAAATTAGTAAATGGCTGGTTAGGGACATTTCAGTGGTATCAGAGCTGGTTTTCCTGCCAGCCTGTGGAGTTTGTTCAAAAACAATTTTCCAGAAAGGTTTATCAGAGTTTTTATCAGAAAAAAAAAAAAGATATTTACCAGCCTGTGAGGTTTCGCAAGTAACAGAAACAGGGTATTTGTAGTGCTTGTTGACAGAATTTGGCATAGTAATATTTTACAAATGCCGTGGATTTAGGGTTGAAGAATCATATTTATCAATTTTAGTTTGAAGTCTGTGAATGAAGGATTTTAATATCTTATCTAAGCTATTATCGATTGGGTGCTCCCATTGACCCGAGCCTTCTCTTATTCGATTTGCTGGGGCAATATATTTACCTATTTACTTTATGCCCAAGGTTTTCAATATCAGAGTGGGTCCATACTATAAGTCATCCTTGCCGTAAAGAAATATCGAGATAATTCGGGAGATGTATTAAATTCTGAAAATTTTATAAAGTGCCACCTTGTTAATTATCAGCAGCAATATGTTCCAAAAGTTTAATATCTTCCATGGGCATAAAGTATAATCGTCGGGAATTAATATATTTGATATTCCCGTGATTATTAAATTCCCGCGATAAAATAAGGTCTGGGAAATATTTGTGAGTAGACATTGAAGTTCAACAAACATTTTACGAAGCCTGGAGAATATATAGTTGTCGTGGGGCTGGAGAAACTACCCAGGAGTATCGAACCTTGCATAAGGCCACTACTAGATAACTGCGGCTGGAGGTTACTGTGTATTGGAAACAACGGATGTCATTATAAATTCCCAAAGGCAGTGAGTCACTATTCCGTAATGGAGACTCAGAACGTATGAAGACAGGTGCGAGAGGCATAGACAACAACGTCTAACACGTAGCAGGTGCGGGCATTGAATCACGCGTTTGATGTTGGCCACGTTCTGCAGTTACGGCCCAGACCCCCACGTTTTCATCAACGACTTCTCTCCATTTACGAGCGGCGCATAAGACTCACGCCAGGATGACAGCAAGGTATTGTCGGGCTAAGTAGAGGAGTTGGCGTATAGACTTACCGTCAAACAACAGTCATCTTGGGAGCCACAATAAGCGAGTTGTTACTGCTATAGATATGCCCAGTAATAGCTACGGTTAACAGTTGAATGCATAGGAGGCGTTTATGGAATGACATTGTTGACTGACCGCTGGAGGTGTTGGTAGTTGCTAGGTAGAGTGCAAGGCGAAATAACATCACGTACATTTGCCAGCAGAGATAAGTCGGCCAATCATACGCTCCTCTCTTCTGTACTGATCCAGAGGTAGCTGATTTGCCCCAGCAAGTCCATCAGTGCCATATTATCAGTAGCATAGTTCTTGATATTATTGCTA
>MU217199.1:17067-52454 GCA_018584345.1 Thuja plicata | reverse complement strand
TCCTTTTCCCGCCAACAGTCACTGGTTAACCTCCCGGGAATGTAAGAACTCGGTTATGTATCTAGTGAAAGCAAACCTCCAAACTGTTGTTCGCGCCATCGCCGTGGTGAGTTAATCCCTAGGCTAAATGCCGTTATGGATTTAGCCTTTGAAGGAATGAATCGGTTAATGGGGCTCTCGAACAAAGCAATGAAGTTAAAGAGGATCGAGTTCTAAGTTGATCAACCACGGCATGTTCCAACTACGCGAACCCAACTTCGACATAACAGTGTGCCCTAGCTGAACTGGCCACTCGGTGTGGAAATTTGTGTTTGTCTGAAACTGCTGGAGTGTGGAGGTGAACACGCCCGAGGTTGTTGTGCGGGAGAGAAAAGTAAGTGGTGTTGTTGTGAAACTTTTGTCAGGAAGAAGTTGTGATTGTTGCCTGTTTGGGAGAGCAACCGAAGACAAAACCACTTGAAAATGTGAATTGTTTCACTGATATGTGTTGAGCAGTTAAACAGGGTAGAACTGTTATCACCAAAGTTTGGGAAACAGAGAAATCTAAGTCGCATAGAACCTTCGGTGATTGCAACTTTGAAGTTAAAGCAACATAAGTGTAATGTTTTGGAATACAAACATTGCTGTTACAAAGTGGAGTTCTGTGTAGTATCTGTTTCAACAACCCACCCGCGTTGAGTGTCTTTTGATAGAAAGACAGGGAATTATAATATTTTGAAATTCTGTAATAGCTCTGCATTAATATGATGATGTCGATGCTTCCAATGGTGATGCTGGAGATGAAATCACATCATATATTTATTTTCTCCACGCAAACAGTGATCATCCTACAGAGGTGAATTTATTTATAATTTACACTGCAATATTAAATTCCATATATACACATGATAAATTCCATAACATGTGGAATTTTTGGTGAATAGAGGAGGGTTGACACTATGTCATCTATAGCTACGAGGGATCATCATCATTTCACCTTGACACCTCAAGATGTATGTGCCCCATTCAAGGTATGCACTTTGATCTAGATACATTTAATTACATTAAAAATAAACAATTAAACTTTAATTTAATAATGCATTTGATATGTTTTTTGCAATTTTGTAGGGTTTATCATTGACTGAGGTTGCTACTTCTTCACGCTCTGTCTCATCGGTCATTGAGGCTCAGCCTCACATACCCCTAGTATGTTTCTCATCCATTAATTTTAAGTGTTTAGATGCTTACTAATTTATGTATAACTTTGATTCATTTTTATTTTTTGGAAATTGTAGGCTACTGGATTGTCTAAGGACGCATCACATCTACATCCTCACCCATCAGTGACTTTGGCCATGCGTCACACACCCGATGTATGATTTTCTTCCTTCAATTTTAAGTATTTATATACTTTAGAATTTATATACATACAAGTTTGATTCATGCTTTATATATGTTGTTTAGGTTGACACCACCATCAATCATGGTGTGGCTACTAGGTTGAGCCAAATGTAGACATCAACATTATCCTTTGAGGTCATGATTAAAATTACATTTGCAATGTCTTTTGTGTATCTGTCTTTTAGAGGGATTAACCGACACATGATCATGTACTCATAGTTTTGTAAGTTTATTTGTACAGGAGTTGAGTGTCACCAATTTTTTTATCTAAGAGAGTGGACCTCCTTGTCTCGCAGAGGGCATTACTGACCATGGTAGCATAGTAGAATTTTAAATGTTCATTATTTAATTACTTTGTAAGTGAATTATGCAATTCATTTGAATTATACACACATACTCTTCTCATGTGATCATTAAAAAATGTATACGATGATGCAGCTACACATATTGTAGACACACACGATGATGTTGTACATGAGCAAACATAGCAGGATGGTGCATCTTAGTCACCTTCACGTGGAGTAAAGAGGATTGTACATCACCTGTATGAGTAGAGTTATGTTATCTTGTATTATTTCATAGGCTTGTTACTATTTTCCATTTACATGAACTATATCAGGACTTGTTGTCACATGCTATACTTGTTACGATAGAACTTGTTATGTTATATTATGATGGACTTTTATGATGACACTTGTTATGTTATTAGGACTTTTTATCATGTTATTATGGCTTGTTATCATACATTATCATGTTTTATTAGACTCAGACTTGATATGATTATATTATGATGTGTTATTCTAGGACTTGTTGTTATGTTATTAGGACTTTTTATCATGCTATTATGGCTTGTTATCATACATTATCATGTTTTATTAGACTCAGACTTGATATGATTATATTATGATGTGTTATTCTAGGACTTGTTATATTATTTATGATATTCATGGACTTTTTATCCTATTTCATGGAATTTTAAATTAGTGGTTTGAATCTATATATGTTATGTGGACTGAATTTGATTTCTTACATGTACATATAAGTAAACACAAACTTATTTTTTCATTAAATATCAATTGTAATTCATTAAAAATTAACATTATAAATAAAATTTGATCATCAATAACTTAGTTATTTGTTCATGTAATTGACAAAATCAATTAATTTTAAAACTATCATTTACTAAAGTTAGTATTATATAAGGGTAAAAGTATGAAGTTGTGTCGCACTTGAGGACCATTTTCATAGTTTCAGCCAGAACAGTTTCGGCAAGAACAGTTTTGGCTGGAACAATTTCAACCGGAACAGTTTCGGCCGGAACAGTTTTGGTCGAAAGGTTTTCGGTCGTACATACGTGGCTTCATGTGGTGTCGATGTGGAAAATGTGTTTTGGACGAAACTGTTTTGGCTAGAACTATTAAAAACCATATATACCCCAAAATTTGCTTAGAGCGGCTCATTTGTACTGAGCGCCTTCCGAGAATTACGGAGTGGATTTGGAGATCTTTGGCCAAAAATAGGTAGGGTTTTTTTGTTTTTTAAATGTTTTTAAGTTTTTTTTGTTAAATTAATGTAGTTGTACTATTATTTAATTTTTTTATTTTTAATTTTAGAAAATAAAAATTATAGTTTTATGTAGATTTACTTTTTTTTCCAATTAAGATAATATGTTAGTTACTTAGTTAATTAATTTAGTTTTATTACATATATTTCAAAACATTAGGAAAATGTTACAAAACATTAGAAAAATGTTACAAAACATATTAAACATAATATTGTACCCTAACATGCACCCTAACATGAAACCAACATGAAACTGAAACATAAATCAACATAAAATCTAACATGAACCCTACATGAAACCCTAACCATATTGAACCCTAACATGAACCCTAACAAAACATTAGGAAAATATTACAAAACATTAGAAAAATGTTACAAAACATATTAAACATAACATTGTACCCTAACATGAAACCAACATGAAACTGAAACATAAATCAACATAAACCTTAACATGAACCCTAACATGAAACCCTGACCATATTTATCCCTAACATGAACCCTAACATGAAACCAACATGAAACTAAAACATAAATCAACATAAACCTTAACGTGCTAAATCATTTTTCTTTCGAACAAATGTATTTGTGTTTTATTTTATCTATTTTATCCATCATGACATGGCTTTAGCTAGAAAACAACATGAAAGTGGAACATTAACAAACATAAACCCTAACACTAAATAAACATGCATTGCCTTAGGCAGTAAGAACAATGTTTGTGCAGGCCTTGGAAGGCAGGGGAAACTTCTCAACAATCAACATTCTGATTGTTCCCAACAACATGGTAGTGACGTTAATAAAAATGTTTTGTTTTATGATTCTTCTAACAATGTGAATGTAGATGATAAGGAGATGTTGCAAATTCCTAGAAGGGAACAAAGATGTAGAGTTCCATCTAGAAGGATGGGTGGTAAGAAGACAAGGAGCATTGACTCTTGGGATAAGAGTATTTTTGAAGGTGGGGTGTATGGTGCAGGGTCACCTTGGAACCAAGTGGAGTGAAAGGATCAAAGGCATCCTTGAATGTTAATTGGGAAATATTGAAGCCTAAAATGGCAATTTGTAATAAACAATTTGATTTAAATGTAAAAAGTCATAGAAGTCCTGATAAGGACTTAGGACCAAAATAATGTAAGGGTGGCCAATAGTTCCAAATGGGATATAAGATTGATTAGAATCGGTCAATTAGGTCCTATGAGTAAGTAGGGATTGAATCCATGCATTTAGAAGCGTTAATTTGATGAAATAAGCACTAGTTTGAAAGTTGGAAATTCAAATATTTGAATTCCAACGGTTAAGTGCAAAATGGATGGAATCAAGATTTAGAGTGTTTTAGGCATAACTAAACCTTCCAACCGATCCATATTGGTTGGGGAAGTTAATAGGAATTTTATTTAATTCTTGGAGAGGTCTTTGTACGGATTAAGGATGAAATGTATGGTCTGTCTCAGAAAATGCAATGAAAGCTCAAAATTTTTTATTATTTCCATATGTCATTTGCATGATTTGAATTCTTACAAGTCTGATTGTTGTTTCAAATAATTTAATCAATAAGAGAAATAACTTATTACTCTAACACATGCCTTAAGGTAAACTTAGGGAGTAGCTAAAACCTAGAAACAACTACTAAAAGAGGGAAAATGGGTCTCGACAACATGCCTTGATCAGGTACCCAATTACAACCAAATCTCTGTAAAGTGGAGAAAGAGAGAAAACCACATGTGAAAAACTCTACTCCAAAAAGAGATGGAAAAAACATGCTCAGAGAAGGTGCCCCAAGCACATGTGAAAACTATCTTTTCCTAATCTTTTGGAGCAATCTTAATCTGGTTATATCCAAAGAATATAATCATGAGGGAACTTACATTTCATATCTAGCTGTCATGTCCATAATCATATCAATATTGGGAAAAGGAAAGCCATCCTTTGGACAAGCCTTGTTCAGATCCTTTAATTTTCTACAGACGTGGATAGACTTATCTATTTTGGATATTGGTACAATGTTTGAAATCCACTCAGCATAATAAATAGGGCAAATGAACCCAACTTTTAGTAACTTTTCTAGTTCAGCTTTAATCAACAAAGCAACGTGAGGATGCATTTTCCAAAGCTTCTGTTTTACTAGTTTTACTCCTAGTGCGATAGAGAGATGATGCATGATCGAATTAGGATCCCAACCAGGCATATCTGAGTAACTCCATGCAAAGTTGATTTTCTTCTCCTTAAAGAAGTCATTGAATTATTTTAGCTCTATTGTTGATAAACATTGTGCCATGGATGGTGTGTGGATGTTCCTCGGTTCCAATGTTCATAGGTTACGTCAGTTCAATCAATACTGATGACCACTCCTAGAAGTGACTTGGCAGGATATCAAGTACCCCATCCTTTGGCACCTCAGAGTGGTTTTCACCATCAGATGTGTCTTTTATTTTGACTATTTTATGTTCTAAAACTGCCACAATGTGGTTTTTGCCTTTAGAACTCTTTTTCTTTTTCATTTTGATTTTATGACTGAGGTACTTGATATCCGTTTCAGTCATATTCATGCTAGGTTCACTGGTGGAAGAAGTGACAGGTTCAACAACGTTTAGGTAGCATGATAGCGCATACTCATTGGGAAATGTAGGGATGTTTATGGGTTGCGTTTGCAAAGCCCAGTCAATGAGTTCAGGATGTAGGAGGGGTAATGAATTGACAGGTTTGAGAGTATTCATGGTATGTTCATCATAAACCTGGAATGTCACATAGAGACCTAAATTAGTACCCTGTATAGATGCGTTTAAATTAGAAAGAGCCCTAGCGACATCATCGAAGCCCATGTCAGGGATTAGAGGATCTAACTCATCAAACCTAGACCCTAAACCTTCACCTACCTCAAACAAAGTTACGTACTATTGTACAATATCTACCTCCTTGTCTTGAGTCCCTTCTGATAAAATATTGAACTCATACTTGTGAGAGACCGTTTCAACATAATCAACCATATTTAGGACATGAGTGAAGTCCACTCATTGCCCCCAGTTTGGATGAGTTCTTTCTAAAAAATCTTCTATGGTTAGATTCCCTTTTACCGTATCTAGATATTGTTCATATGTAGTGGTCTCTGACTAATCATAAGTCATTGGAGATTCCTCTAGAACACACTCTTTAGTAGCATTGACCTGTGGTGTTTCTTCATCAAAGAGAAGAGCTAGGATATTGGGAGGAATAGGAGAAGGATACACATATTCCTCATTGGAATCATCAGAATCATCCTTCTTCCAAGTGGTTGTTTCAGTGTTTTGTTATGTTTTATCCTTCTCTTATTCATCTAGATGAACTTGATGTTTCTTTCCTTTATCTAGATAATTCTTGGCATTTTGTACTTTCCTTGATAAGAAACCTAGACCACTTGTGTCCCTAGTTTGTCTAAATTCAATAGATATTGCTTTCTAGATTCCATTATGATTACATCTAATGGGTCCTTTTCCTTAATAACCCATTTTTCAAGCCAAATCATACCCCACCAATAATGAATAGCTTGTATAAGACCGATCTTGTCTAGTTTCGAGTGTATTCACCACTATATAAGACCATTGATTAGGTTTCCTTTGATGTTAAGATGAGCTCAACTTGATTTGATGTGATGAAGCTGAGATGCCCCAAGAGATGGGGTTTTGATTGAGGATTTGATCACTGGAAAGTTGATGTCCTAATCCTACCCCCTCGAGAGCTAATTTGATGTTTTGATAGAAATGTATGTGTGAATTTGGGTAAGCTTGCAAGCTGTAAACACACACACTTCAATGATCCATTAAGTGGTTAGCAGGTTAGAAAATATGAAAACCAGAATATTAAAAACAAACATCCTAAGCTAACCGACAGCGGTTCATTGCCTTCTAGTAGGCAGGAGTATGGACTTTGCTCTTAGGTCATTGCAAAGTCCAGTGAATACACACTGTTCTAAATGAAGTATTTTGAAAATCTAAGCTAAATGATCTAAATGATATGCATATGCACCTTGTTGTTAATCCAAAGCTAATTAAGAATTAATTTTAAAAGCACCAAATAAAGTGTGTAAGATAAATTTTCATAAACACCAAATTCAAATGTGCTCTAAGATTAGATTGTTTGCATGATTTAACAAAATTAAACTTACAACAATGCTAAATGATTAAAAGCTAAGAATGCTAGAAAAGAAAATGCAGTATAATAACAATAGCAAAAGTTAGGATCCTTTATGAAGGAAATGAGCTTCTCTTTTATAGAAAATCTCTATCGAATCGACAGTAGAGATTAGAGGAAAAGAGTGGCTCGGATTCTATTTGAGGAAGCATAATCCATGTGCAAGAAATTTGATTGGTTGAAAGATCAAGTTGACTGAACTGACTGATCAATCATTTTGGAAACTTTCATATTCAGTTTTCAATTAACTGAAATGTTTCCAAAATGATAAATAATGGAGAATCAGTTAACTGAGTGGAACTGGATTGTTTCCAATTTGATAATTAGTTAACTGGATTTGATGATGTCATATGAATTTTTAATAATTTAAATGATTTTGAATGCATATTTATTTTTATTAATTAATTTAATTCCTTTTTTTAATTTAATTGACAAATTTGTAATTTTATTTTATTTAATATATTAGAATATCAATTAAATAATTAACATAAGGTTTATTTGCCAATGTATTATGATTTTAGTAATTAATTAATTAATTAAGTACGATGATGGATTAGGACCTAGGGTTCAGGTAAGATTAGCTTGAATTTGATAATTGCCTATTTGATTTAGGACTTGGGGTTTATCAAGATTAGGGTTTCTTGATTAATTGTTGAGATTGGTGGTCTAGGGTTTAGCTGACCATTTTTATGTGATTACATTTGCCCCTCTTTGAATTGATGTGTGATCAGCGCATTGATTCAAAGACCTGTTAGCGAGAAGACCGAGAATAGTTTGATTTGAAGTGATGAAACCATTCTGAAGAAGAAGAAGAAGAAGAAGAAGAAGAAGACTGACTCCGAGCTTGATTGGATGAAGATCAATCAAAAGATATAAATAGAATTCTCAGTTTGATTTGAAGCGATGAAAATGGACATATGTCAAGAACTCTTAAACCTTTTGATTGGTTTGAACGAATAACCAGTTTGATTTGAAGTGATGAAACTGATTACCATTAAGAGATTTGATTATCAAGCAAATTGACTTGATTTAAAGTGATAAAGCCAATTTGATCAATGTATCTAGTTTTAATAATGAATAACCTGTATAAGACCGATCTTGTCTGGTTTCGAGTGTATTCACCACTATATAAGACCATCAAGATTAGGTTGCCTTTGATTTAAGATGATCTCAACTTGATTTGATGCAATGAAGCTGAGATGCCCTAAGCGATGGGGTTTTGATTAAGGATGTGATCACTAGAATGTTGAAGTCCTCATCCTACCCCCTCGGGAGAGAAATTGAAATATGACTAGGTGCCCCAGTGATGAGAAGCAATTTGATTGATAACATGATGCAAGAAGAAGCTGATTTGATTAGAAAGAGGTGCCAAGTGGTTATGACAGAATCTATACTTAATGGAAGGTCATGTTGACCAATATTGATCAAAAGTATGATAGGAGGATTGATTGGAAGAAAAGTGTGAGAGATTTCCAATTGTTGTGCAAGTGGTCAGCTGTAGTTGACTTGAAAAAGTCAAACATCAAAAATGACAAACAAGATGTTTTTAGATTTTGATTTCGATCCTGAAAATGGAACCAGGACAATTAAATTAGCCAATGGTGTCATTTTCATGTCAATCAATGCACAACTGACCACTTGTCAAAATGAAGATTGATCAATAAGAACCTCAGATCCTTCACATTAGAGAGAGATATTGATGTTAAACAGTTTTCAACACCAAGAAGATGCAGATGCAAATGCAAGACTAACATGAATGCAACCTAAAGTGTAGTCACTGAACCTTTACTGTTGAAATTTTTCATCATCATGCATTTTTGGAACATCGGAGTTGATACAATCCTTATTGGTGCCACTACTACCATAAGAATATGAATATGACTTTCATCGGATAAGATATGAGAAACTAACATAAGAATCAGGGCACAAAACCCAAGATGACCTAAATTTTGTTTCTAGTTGATGTTGCAAGAGTACACCAGTATCGAGGCATTCAAAGCCAAGATAACCATGAGTGTGATCTTGCGTAAACAAGCAAAGAAATAACAGTCAAGGAGATAGTTCTAACCTCACCTTGGCATGCAAATAAACAAGATCGAGGGATGTGAGGCTTTCTTGCCTTAATGCAGGAGCTCTTATCACATACACCTAGTTTATTTGACGTTGTAGGATCATCAAGACCACACCAACAAGCAGTAGACAAAGAAAAGATTAACAAAAATCAATGAGAACAGACATCATACAAATAGAAGTTTAGCATACTTCAGCTAGTTTCAAATTTTTTGGATGTGGATATGTATGAGGTGTTGAGAAACACCATCGTTCTTGTGAGTGCGATGTGTTTGAGTGCTATCGATTTGTTATTTACATTTGTGGTATCCAATGTGCGTTAAGAAACACAGATGCATCCAAAGATAGTGTTAAGAAACACTTTTGATTAGGGTGTTGAGAAACACTTGTTGCATCAGTAGCGAGTTGTCCTTCAGAATTGACAAGATTACTAACTCTGGTCTAATCCAAAGATATGATCTGATTGGGGACCCATGCCCCTAGTAGCAAATGACGATGACTGACTTGACTCATACTGTGAGGACAAAGCTAATTTGATTGCCCCCAAACTATGACTTTGGATCAGTTTCAAGCCAAGAGGGTTTTTAGAATAACCAAAGTGTCACGAAAGTGACTGAAAGATATGTACAAACTGAAGCAAAGGATTGCCAAGACTGAGCATTGATAGATGGAGCGTTGAGGTACAAGAGGTGCATGTTTACCAGGTGTTGATATTGTGGCAACTGATCATGTAGTGGGTTTTGATATTGTGGCGACTGTTCATCTAGTTGTTGGAGGTGAGGGGTGGTAGCCCCAAACCTCTAGCCGGCGTGAAGTGGAGAAATTTTTTTTGTTCTTTTTTAGGAAAAAGAAGATCGACATTGTGAAACCCTGAAATGGTCAATTTTAGAGGTTGCCCTAAAACGCATTTTATAAGCAGCTGAGATGTATAATGCATTTTAATGTTGGTGTACTATTTTTCTAGATAACAAGAAAGGTTGGACGACTATGTAGGTGGACGTAGGCTAGGTTTTGGGTGAACCATGTTAATTCTATGTGTTATCTATGTTAAGTTTTATTCTTCTTTTGTTTTTGCATATAACTGTTTATTCTTATATTGTTCCGGATCTGTCAAACCCTAACACCAAGTTTTCACCTACTTGGCAGAGATGTTATTTTTTCTACCATGGCGCATGTTTACCAGGTTTTCACCAAGGCACTTTTTCTTCTTTTCAAAATTTTCATATTTTTCCATTTTTAATTTTTTTAATTTTTTTGATTGATGCATCAAGGCGCCTATTGCTAGGTTTTTACCAAGATGATCATTTTTTTAGGACTTTTTCAAATTTTTAGTCTTTTTTTAGGATCATAAGTATGTACATGGTGTTGATTACCGTGAATGCCTTAGGTGTAGAACTTCTTCAGATGGAGAGTGTTGATGGGCTCCTGGAGGTGTTCTCCTTCAGGTGTGGAGAGTAGATAGGCTCCGGAGCCGAATTCTATAGTAATGATATAAGGGCTCAACCAGTTGGGTTCAAATTTCCCCTTTTGTTCTCTATGTGACTTCTTACAGGGGTTTTCTCTCAATACTAGGTCTCCCACCCGAAGTTATCTTGGTTTGACCTTTTTATTATAACCTTTTTGAAGATTTAAGGTGATCAAACGCCACTTGTCAATGTTCATCTAGCAGTTCTAGTTCTTGCAGTCTTGAGACTCTGTGATCTTCATCTGTGATAAGCCTTCATAGAGAAACCCTCAAAGATGGGAGTTCTACTTCTAGGGGTAGTATTGCTTCTTCTCCATAGACAAGAGCAAAGGGAGTTTCCCCAGTAGGTGTTATGATACTTGTTCTATATGCCCATAGTGCAGGATTGATCTGCAGATGCCAATCCTATCTAGATTTTTTCACAGTACGATGTAAGATTTTTAGAAAATTTTTATTTGGAGGCCTCAGCTTGTCCATTACCCTGCGGATAATAAATGGAAGAGTAGTGTTGTTTGATCTTGAACTTCTCACAAAGTTCTTCGATATTGGTGTTTTTTAACTTCCCTCTGTTATCAGTTACAATGGTTGAAGGAATGCCATATCTACAAATAATATGATTTAGAATAAATAGGGCCACTTGCTGGCCTGTAGCTTTGATTAGTGGGACCACCTCTACCCACTTTGTGAAATTCTCAGTGGCGGTGATGATAAATTTGTTCCCATTAGAAGAGGATGGGTGTATCTAACCGATGAGGTTGAATGCCCACTATTGGAAAGGCCAGTGTGTGATAAAGGGAATCAGTTCCCTTGTTGGAGCATATATAAGATTACGATGCCATTGGCATTTCTTACACATGTTTGCATATCTTATTGCCTCTTTTTCTATATCTGGCCAGTAGTACCCCACTCTTAGCAATTTTTGGGCTAGAGTTAGACCATTAGAGTGAGAACCACAAATACCATCATGGACCTCAGCTAATGCATGTTTGGAATCCTATTTTTCTAGACACCTAATCAAAATATTATCTGTTGGCGGGACTTTGTGACCGGTCTCATCAACAGAGAAAAGGTTGTTATCAGGTACCGGGGTAACGGCCAACTTTGCTCGTAAAGGTTTTCTGGGGAATAAATTCTTTGGGCCTTCAAGCACCTGAGTGTTGGGTCTCAATGGTGCAGGTAGCTAAGTTGGGCAAGTGACTATTTGTTTTCAGGGGGATAGCTAGTTTTGACTTGTCTTCTCTGAGGATTTCATTAGTAGGTCAGGATTTCCTGCAAGCACGCATGAGTTTACCAAATAAATAGCAAAAGATATGCCAGAGGTAGGATTTTTTTACTTCTACTTATAGTCATACCACATATTTCCAACATCAATAATGCTCTAACATACTACACTAAATATTGAATGCATACAGAACCATCAGTTCATACATATTCAATAGCTAGGGGAAATGCGATCATCTAATCTAACAAAACATCAGAGCAGAGGAAATTAGAGACATACAGTACAAAATAGAGATTGCTAACTTGGAGATCAGAAGACTAACAACATCATTTCTAGAAACTCTTCCTTCTTCATTAACAAGGTGTTCCAGCATCACTGGTGTGTACATCAATGGCCCCAAGGGAGCCTCTAACTACTGAGAACTACTGAGCATTGAGCTATGCAACTAATGAGAACCGAGATGCTAAATGCTAATAGTATTGGACTGCAAAATCATCAATTTCATCGACCCTTGAAATGAAGTTGGACTTATTATTTATACATAAACCTTGCACCCTAAAACTAACCTAATCTAACTGTACACTCAACCATTAAAATACAATATCTAGTTGCTGGTACTACCTGAACCAATTACAATTACCTCGAGATGAGAAGAGGTCTGACAGGACAGAGGAAAAAGACAAGAAGAAAGGATGGAAGAATTAGCCTCGAGAAGAGTGCCAGATTAAGCATAAAAGAAATATGATCTTCCCGTAGTTTGAGGCTACATGCCTCATCAATGTGAAATGTGGCTCATTGTCTTCGATACACCAGGTAGTTAATGCTGGAGCGGTGCCTTGGGACGAACACTTGTCAGGGCCATCCCTCAAACTGACACACCTTATCGGGGTCACTCACTTTCTTACACCCCAATTAACTGTTGGATAATGATCGGTCAGCCCCAAGGAGCTTGAACATGGGTCATCAAAAGAATACAAAACTATTGGATCCAAAATTCCAGAATCTGGGAGCTTACACTCAAAGGATAATGAATGTTCAAAAATGCACCCTGCTAGTGAAAAATCCCCAGAATCCAGAGAACTTTATTTTCCCTTGATGTTCTTGAATGCCTCCAAAATTTGGCTAGTGCCATCTCCATCTATATCTCTGATGCTGTTCCACTGGTCACAGATAATTCCAAACTTCTCTTCAATATCTCTGGCCCCATCCCAGAATTCATCTACTAACTTTACGGAGTCATGAGCCTGGAGCATCATCTTAGATATTCTTGATAATTTTCGTCCATCAAATTCTCCAACAGACTAATACCGAGACTCCATTAGCTCATCATATTTACTGAAGACATAATTCTCCAGGGCACAAGTTCTGGTGGTGAAGGGGTCAACTTGTGAAACCCTTCCAATGAATTCTTTGTACAGGTCTAAAGGATACCAGACTGCCGTGACTTTTTGTTTTAGGGTCGTAACCAGTTGCTTGCATACCTCAATCTTGAGGCCAAGTATGGAGTACTGGGCCTGAAGGAATTCAAATGATTCCTCTCCCAAAAATCATGCCTCGGTGATGGCCTCTTCTCCATAGTTAATGACTTCATCTAACTCGGTCCTCTACCCTTCATACTTCTCTATGTTTCCTTCCCACAGGAAAATGACACCGTTTACCTGGCCCAAGAGATTATTGACTAGGTAGAGGTCTAGGAGCGAGGCCTCTAAGAATTTCCTTATAGCCTTGATCTACTCAGTGATCCACCCATCTACAGCCCGTGCCTTTTTATTCATGGCCCAGAGAGTATCCATGTCACCCTACGGAAGTGGTGGTCTGGAAGTAAAGGCTTTCGGATGGATTTTGGCTAGTGGTTGTGTAAGTTCTACCAGAAGTCCGAGGAGATTTTTCATTTTTCTCTCTTTCCTCCTTCAACTTCTATGCCTGTTTATCATATTGGGCTTCCACTACCCAGGTTTCTTCTCTCAGCAGGTCTAGCTCAGCCTACTTATCTCTCCTCCCCAGAGGAACTTCTGTGACTACATAATCTTTGGCTCTTGTTGTTGTCGCATCTATATCTGGGGGAGGTGTTACAATTATTACAACTGTGCTTCCTCCCAGACATGTCTGGAGGGTATGTACTGTCTAGGCCTTTTGTGCTTCTTAGCCTTTGCGTTCTGGGCCATCATTTTTCCCAAGGAGAGGGGAATGCCTGTCACCGTAGGGGCCTTTCTCTTTCTTGATTCTACTAGCCATTGTGGCGGGTGGGGCAATTTTGTTGCTAAGGCTTGAGTGTTGGGACCTCCTTCAGATTCTGGCAGTGCATTCCTGGTATTAATGATTTCGTTGGGCTCTTCCTCTTTTTCATGTTCCTTTTCTCCGGAGGCTTCAGTGTCTTCCACCCTAGTAGCATCCTTATTTGTGATGTCAGGGACCTCATCTCCACAAGCACCAGCATTACCTATATCATTGGGGATTTCCCCATCTTTCTTAGCCTCTATTGAATCAACATCTATATTCTCAGGGTTCTTCTCCTTATCCTACTGTTGTTGTTCATCTTCGACATTGTTTGTTGGGACATCCTTCTCCTTGGGCACATCCTCTAGAGGAGGCAGAGGTGTCTAGCCAATGTTTGACTGTGTGGCTATTGAGACTACCTTGCTGAATGTCGTGCTCTAGAACACTTGATCACCGGAGTAATTGAAGGTGTTTGGAGCGTGACAGTTGGGGGTATGGTTGATCCCATAGGTCCGATTTCCCCAATTGTCAGTTTCTCATTAGTTGTTTGCCTTGAACCTCTCTCAGTCCCCTGGACTGGTGTTTCCTCCTATTCAGGTTCCCTCTGTGCTTCTTCTTGTTCAATTTCCCAGACCTCTTGTTCCAGGACCACCTCCTTTTTTGGTGTCTCCCCTTCACTAGGGATTATCTCCACCTCTTGTGCGGCTATTACTTCTACTGCCTTGTCTATTTCCCCATGTAGGTTCATGATCTCATTTGTCCCAAAGATGTCATTGAATTTGTCATGCATGGGAGAGGTCTTCGAGAGGTCATCCAGTTTGGGGGAGTCTGAACTGACCTCCACCAGGGGACCATTAGGCATATTGGGACCCGTGTTTATGCTCTAGGGATTTTCTACCCTCTGCTTTTTCTTTCTTTGCAATGGGGCCCCAGCATCGAGAATATCTGTAGACTCTACCTCTGTGAATGTCTTCCTTCTCATAAGTGCTACCAATGAAGGGGACCCCGCCAGGCGGGCGGATCCCACCGGAGTTGATAGGAGACCGCGAGAGAGCTAGGCTCTTATCCTTTGACTTGTTAGCCTAGATGCCTCCATCTGTTCATGAATTTTCTCCATCATGGGGAGCAGACCCTGGGAAGGCACTTGGGTTGGGGTACTTTATTTTTCCTTCCCTTTGCTTTTGCTTGGTCCCGCGACTCCGAAGATTGAAGCAGACCCCGCAAGATCGGACCCTTTCAGGTTCTCCTCAGACACACCCTCTCAAAATATTTATGACTATTATCAATGATGCGGTGACTCACATCCTCAATTGTTAATTTCTCCAGGGTGTCGCAATCCACCGGAGGGAGATCCAACTTGTCGATCTCCTGTTCTTTGTATGATGGGTCCTCCAGAGGCATGTCATCTGTAAAATATTTCAGGAAGCCTCGAAGGCCGAGGGCCTTCATTAAACCTTTGGACATCCAAGAGTGCTGCCAGGCCCGGAGATCAAAACTATCCTGGAAATCCACCCAAAAATCTTCGATGTTAACTTTATGCGGCGCGGATGCCTAGGGCATCGCCTCTCTTATCTTTCCTACTAGATCAAAATTTCTTATGGTAAGATGGAATTATACTATTCCCAGACTCTTTAACTTAGTTTTGGCTTCCTTAGCCACCGTGAGACTGTAAGAATAGTTCTCGCAAATAATTGGGAACGAAATAGATGTGACCTTCTTCAAGGCAAAGAATGCATGGAGTTCCAGGATTTGCCTGTAAAACTCCAAAAGAATGATCCTATCCTCGCAATGCCTAGGGGGTAGGTAGGGCTTCCCAGATATTCCTGTCACCTGAATATAGGTACACTGCTGAAATTTAATAAAATAATTGTCGTATGTGCTTACCAAGTTCATCGCCTCCTACGACAATCGGTACCCGGTGTCTCAAGTGAGTGTCAAAATGTTGTGGTAAATGAACGCATCATTTACCCTATAAAAATTGGGGAAGCTAAGTTCCCACTGAACCTGGGGATAATACTTCCATGGGACCAACTGGCCCCGAAGTAAAGAGAATGAAAACCAAAGAAAATGACCCTTTCGGCAGCAAAGGCTGGAGAGAAACAAGAGGAAAAGAGATAAGGCCAAAAGAAAAAAGGGGGACCCAACATATTTCCTACAAAATTTAGGGACGGGTATGTAAGGCATAACACTATCTAGTCCTTGTCTATAAAGATCGTTAGTTATGAGAACATACCATGAGGCATTTTGGATAAGGTGTCGGCATTCATTGCGGGTAAGCCCATCAAGAATGACCTGATGGCGAAGGTAGGCGTAGACATGTTTATATAAAGAAGATTCATGTCCTATGATAGAATAGACCATGTGGGAGTCTGGGGAGTTGTAGGCAGGGAAATGGAGTTCTTCCACCAAGAACTCATAGCAGAAATCTTTGTCTTGAGGTTGTGAGGATGCTAATGTAGCCATGACGTTGACTGCTCTGTTCTGTGTCCTCGGGACCTGCTGGAGTGTGATGTATGTAAATTATTTCTTAAATTCATCAACCATTATCTTATAAGGCATGATTTTATCATCCTTAGTCTGATAGATGTCGTTGGATTAGTTGATGACAAGCTGGGAGTCCCCATAGATGTGTAGCTCTAATATGTTCCATTCAATTGCCAGTTTGATTCCATTAACCAAGGCTTTATATTCAACAATTTTATTTGTAAAAGAGAACAATAGCTTGTATGCCTTTGGTATAGAATAGCTTTGAGCTATTATGAACAAGACACCTGCACCAGATCCCAGTTGTGTAAAAGATCCATTGAAGAACATTTTCCATGACATGTGTGTGATGTGCAATATGGAACCGTCTAGAAATTTAACATTGTTGGGAGATTATCTTATAATGGAGCGTCAACCAATTGATCTACAATGGTTTATCCCTTAATTTCTTTGTGCTCAATGTATTCAATGTCAAACTCACTAAGGAGCATGACCCATTTAGCTAGTCTTCCAGTCAAAGTTGCTTTACTCAAAAGATATTTCAGTGGATCGATCTTTGCAACGAGTTTTGTGGAATGTGCTAACATATAATCTCTCAATTTCTGAGATGAAAATACAACTACGAGACAAGATTTCTCTATCATGGAATAGTTCATATCATAAGAGATCAATGTTCTACTTATGTAGCATATGACTTTCTCTTTCTTGTTGTCATACTCTTGTGCCAGAAGTGCCCCCAGTGATGTTGTCGTGGCAGATATATATAAGATTAATGGCTTTCCTAGTGCAAGAGTCATCAATACCGGTGGATTAGCCATGTATGCTTTGATTTGATCAAAGTTCTTTTTTCATTCTTCATCCCATTTATATGTGACTCTCTTATGCAAATTTTTCGTGAATGGTTGGGATTTGTCTCCTAACTATGAGGAAAATATCCTGATGGACTCAATTCTTCCTTGAAGTGTTCTCATATGAGTAATGTTTTTAGGTGGCGGCATCTCAAGGATTGCTTGCACCTTTGCAAGATCTACTTCAATCCCTTTTTCTGAAATAATGTAACCTAACAACTTTCCAGAGGTCACACCAAATGCACACTTTTTTTTGGTTTAGTCGAAGCTTGAACTGCTCCATTCTATCAAGGATTTTACTCAAGTCTTGTAGGCACGTTGATCTTTCCATAGTTTTAACCAATGTGTCATCCACAAAATCTTCCATGTTTTTGTGCATCATCTCGTGAAAGATTGTGGTGACAGCCCTTTGATAAGTGGCTCCTGCATTTTTTAGTCCAAAGGGAATAATGTTCAAGTAGAAGGTGCCCCAAGAACATGTGAGAGATATCTTTTCTTGATCTTCTGGAGCAATCTTAATCTTTTTATATCCAGAGAATCCATCCATGAGGGAGTACATTTCATATCCATCTATCATGTCCATAATCATTTCAATGTTGGGCAAAGGAAAGTCATCCTTTAGACAAGCCTTGTTCAGATCCCTGAAGTCTGTATAGATGTGGATAGACTTATCTGGTTTGGATACAGGTACAATTTTTGAAATCCACTTGACATAATCAATAGCGTGACTGAACCCAACTTTTAGTAAATTTTCCAGTTCATCTTTAATCAATAGAGAAACGTATGTATGCGTTAATTTGGGTAACTCTGCAAGCTACAAACACACACACTTCAATGATCCATTAAGTGGTTATTGGGTTAGGAAACATGAAAACCAAAATATTAAAAACAAACTCCTAAGCAAACTGATAGTGGTTCATTTTCTTCTAGTAGGCAGGAGTATGGACTTTTCTCTCAGGTCATTGCAAAGTCCAGTGACTACACACTCTTCTAAATGAAGGATTTTAAAAATATAAGCTAAATGATCTAAATGATATGCATATGTAGTTTGTTGTTAATGCAATGCTAATTAAGAATTCATTTTAGAAGCACCAAGTGAAATGTGTAAGATAGATTTTAATAAACACCAAATTCAAATGTGCTCTAAGATTAGATTGTTCACATGCTTTAACAAAATTAAACTAACAACAACGCTAAACGGTTAAAAGCTAAGAATGCTAGAAAATAAAATGCAGTATAATAACAATAGCAAAAGTTAGGATCCCTATGAAGGAAATGAAGCTCTCTTTTATAGAAATCTTTGTCGAATCAATGATCGAGATTGAAATAAAAGAGTGGCTCAGATTTGATTTGAGGAAGCATAATCCATGTGCAAAGAATGTGATTGGTCGAGAGATTCAGTTGACTGAACTGACTGATAAGACTTTTTGAAAACTTCCATATTCAGTTCTCAGTTAACTGAAATGTTTCCAAAATGATAAATAATGGAGAATTAGTTAACTGAGTGGAACTGGATTGTTTCCAATTTGATAATCAGTTGACTGGATTCGATGATGTCATATGCATTTTTAATAATTTAAATGATTTGAATGCATATTTTGTTTTATTAATTAATTTAATTCCCTTTTCAATTTAATTGACAAATTTGTAATTTAATTTAATTAATATATCAGAATATCAATTAAATAATTAACATAAGGTTTATTTGGCAATGTATTGTGATTTCAGGAATTAATTAATTAATTAAGTACGATGATTGATTAGGACCTAAGGTTCAGGTCAGATCAGTTCAAATTTGACAATTGCCTGTTTGATTTAGGACTTAGGATTTATCAAGATTAGGGTTTCTTGATTAATTGTTGAGATTGGGGGTCTAGGGTTTAAATGACCATCTTTCTGTGATTAAAAAAAACACATGGGAAAAACTCTACTCCAAAAAGAGATGGAAAATCATGCTGAAAAAAAAAAAAAGGAAGGTCTCTCCTCACTAGGACCCCCCAAGGACAACTTCCTTCACCCGTAGCATAGCACGCAATTGAAGATAGTGCGGAGATGCCAAAGATTTAGTGAAGATGTTTAAAACCTTCTCCTCTATAGGTATGTATGCCAAGATGAGAGCACCATCCTGAATCAACCATCTGTTGAAGGGCATGTGGATCTTAATGTGTTTGGTACGTTGATGCTCCACTGGGTTGTAGGAAATGTGTATGGCACTTTGATTGTCACACCAAAGAATAGTGGGACTATCAGGAGGAAACTAAAACTCAGTCATCGACTAATGAAGCCACAAATTTCCTGACAGGATAACATTGTTTCTTGGTACTCAGCCTCTGTAGATGATAATGCAGTAGCAGATTGTTTCTTGCAAGACCATGTGATAGGACCACAACCAAGGCAAAAAACAAAGCCAAAAGTAGACTTACGATCATTAGCATCACTATTCCAATCTAATTCAGTGAAGCTAATGATGTGTGGGGAACCTAGTGTGTACTGAATGCCATAATGTGTAGTGCCCCGAAGATATCGCAAAATATGTTTGGAAGTTTGTCAATGTCTCTCATGAGGATCATGGAAGAACCTAGTAACAAGTCCAACCACAAAGGAAATATCAGGACGGGTGTATGTCAACTACAATAAATTGACCATCAACTATATATAAAAATTGGAGTCCACTGAAGGTGTAGGACAAGTGGAGGACAACACAACACCTGACTAAAACAGTGTAGGCACAGGCTTGCAAGCAAGCATGTCAAATCTGTGAAGGATATCAATAGCATACTTCTGCTAAAAGAGTGAAATCCCATTGGAAGACTAAATAGTTTGTAGGCCCCCAAAAAATGTAGAATACCGAGATTGGTCATCTCAAACTACTTCATCAATGCTCGTTGTACGTATATCCTGAATCATGGAGTATGAGCTACCTATTATGAAAATATCATCAACATAAAGTACAAGTATGACAATGTCAACCCCCTGACACTAAAGATACACTGTGTGGTCAGAATGACAATGTCTATAGTGTGTAGAAATAAGCAAAGAGTCCATCTTCTCATACCAAGCCCAAGGGGCTTTTTTGAGACCATATAATGAATGTCTAATCCTGCAAACTAAGGAAGAGTCCTGCACAAAAACATGGGGCTGCTCCGTATAGATCTCCTCCTGGAGGTCCCCATACAAGAAGGTACTCTTCACATCCATCGAAAACACTATCCATCCATGTGAAGAAGCAAGTGAAAGTACAAGGTGAATAGAATTCATCTTGGCAACAGGAGAAAAGGTCTCAGAGTAATCAATACCCTCCCACCTGATAAAACCCCTTTACAACAAGACAAGCCTTATATTTGTCAATAAAACAATCTACAACATACTTGGTATGGTACAACCACTGACACCAAACCAACTTTCTCCCTTTCGAAAGAGAACACAAATCCCAAGTATCATTCTTTGTCAAAGAAGAATACTCCTCATCCATAGCTCTACCCCACTCTATGTGACTTGTGACCTCTGAAAACTTTTGAGGGTCATCCGAAATGGAATGACTCAGAAGGCTAGACCTAGAAGTTTGAACTTGAGTATGACGTATATCTCTAGGATCGCCTATCAAAGAACCTACTACATCAACTGTAAAAAGGGCCCACCTGGGAAAAACTGGATCAGCTGATGGTGGATCATCATCATCATCATCATCATCATCATCATCATCGTCATCAAGAGAAAATGTATCCTCAAGAGATGAATATGGACGAATACATACTGGGGGAGAAGTTGGCAATGAAGAATCCATCGGAGGATAGAGCTCATCAAACTGGACATCTCATCGAAACAAGACCTCTTGGGAATCAGGATCAGACAACCTGTACACCTTGGAATCCTCATAGTAGCCAGCAAATATGAGTGGTTGGCTATTCCTCTCCATGGCTTTCCTTTGAGAATCTGGAATAAATTCCCAAGCCTCACTACCAAAAAATCAAAATGTGGAGACATCAGGCTTTAATCTGAGACCAAGTCTCCTTGGGAGTCATATGTCATAATGCCTTATGAAGCATTCGATTCTAAATATAGTTGGCACAATTGACTGCCTCTATCCAAAAAGAAGGTTGCATAACACGAGATTGAAGCATATAATTGGCCATCTCCCGTAATGTTCTATTCTTTCTCTCAGCAACACCATTCTACTGAGGGGTGAGTGGAACTGTCAACTGATGTTATAAAACAAGCTCAGTGTGAAAATCCATGAAATCCTGATTCACATACTCCCCTCATTATCGGTGTGTATCCTTCTGATAGAAAGACCAAATTGCTTCTCCACAAATGTATTTAAGACACAAAAGGTATCAAAGACATCAAAGTTGTACTGAGAAAGTACAACTAGGTACACTTGGAGAAGTCATCAATGAAAGTGAGCACATAGTGGGCCTCTAACAATAAAGGATTCAAAAATGACATGAGATCACCGTGTACCAAATCCAAGGGTGCCTTATCACGAGATTCTTGACCTATAGGAAAAGGACGCCTGTGATGTTTTCCAAGAGCACAACCTCAACATACACCATCAGTATAGGAAATCAAAGGAAGTCCACTCACAAGTTCTTGTGTACTCATCTGTTGTATGTATCTGTAATTTATATGGCCAAAGCGCTCATGCCAAAGTCTACTCATTGCATCTGTATGTGCCACAAGAGAGACCCTAGAACCATCTAAACTCTAGAATCCATTAAACATGTATAAGAAAGATTGAGGATCGACACTGCTAGTAGCCACAATCATATCAGGATAATGGAGATCTTGAATAACCACATCATGTTGTGTGAACTCAAATGTATTCCGAGAGCCAGAATGGAAAACCTGATAAAGAGAAAGGAGGTTTGTCGAACGGTCATAAATAAGAAGTACATCCTAAAGACAACCACCTGAGAATGAGAGAGTACCAAAATTTGTAACTACAAGCTGGGCCGAGTCACCAACAACAATATGTGAAGTATGACTGGGTGAAAGTGTGGTTACTAGATGTTGAGAGTGTGCCATGTGGTGAGAAGCACCTGAATCAATAATCCATGTGGATCTAGAAGACAAAGATCATGCATAAAGAGCATGTCCTTTCACTATGGAAGAGGAAGGTGTTTGAGGTGAGGTGATATGATTTTTCTGCATGGCTACCTCTAAAGCCTCTAACTGTTTCCAACACATGAAAAATAGATGTCCTTCCCTGCCACAGAAATTGCAAGGATCAACTATGTTCTTCGCAGTCTTGGAGGAAGACTCACTAGACTTTGAAGATTTCCCTTACTTGGGATGGGAATGTGGTTTTGAATCAGACTTAGGAGGTGGCTTGGAGGAACTCTCATTGCATGTTGAATCTTTATTTGGATTTGGTTTTGGCTTTTGTTTCTCCTTAGATGTTTGGGAAAATAATGCTTGGTTCTTTGATCTTGTGAGAGAATCAAGCTGAGATAGATTTTCCTTCTCAAGAGTCAAACGATGACAGAACATATCAAATTTAGGCATGGTAAATCTTGGACCCAAAGCATCCATGGTGGAATGGAAGGTAGAAGAAAATATCTGAAATGGACCATGAAGCTTAGAAAGAATCAGGTAAATACACTCAGAATATGTCTTATTCTTTCCATAACCTTGTAAGATAGACCTAATAGATTTGAATTTCATCAAGAAAACCTAAATAGAAGGAAATGACTCAGGACCCAAAGATATCAATTCTTCCTCAATTTGAAGTGCCCTGAACTCATTGACTGTGCCAAAGAGAGTCTAAAATTTCTCCCACATATCAAGAGCAGTATCACAACCATAAAGATGAAAGAAAAAAAACTATCTGAAACATGCAGAGAAATCACACCCATGACCTCATCCATTTTGTTCCTATGTTGCATGATCTTTTAAGGACGCATCAATGTTGGATGAAAGGTATCCAAAAAAGACCATAACCCTAGTGACCTAAGAAGCGGAGCCATACAATATTTTTACAAATGGAAATTATGTGGAGTGAGAAGCTCAACTTATGTTGAATGTGTCATTGTTGCACTTCTCTAACTGTTTAATTATTAGTTATCTTTCAGAACTAGACATAATATGCAGAAGGGTTTTTATTTTGTGTTTTTGAGTGTTTTGTTTTTTTTTGAAATAAATGACAAAAAACAAGAAAAAAACACCCCCACCCACAAAGAGAAATATCAAACCCCAGTAAAAAAATAAAAAGCTATAAGGAGATATAGTGCAATAAATACTTTAGATTGAATGGGAAAATACCTGATCAAATTTCTCAGAAAAATAAGCTTAGATATTAAGAGAGCTCTTCAAGATCTTTCCAATGCTTATTTGTGAGAAAACAATAGAGTCTGTATGCACATTATGGAGGCCCTGGAGTGCATAAAAGAATCCCTCACTTTGGCTGGAAAAAGAGGTAGTGAAGTAGAAAAATCTAAAAATCAAACCTGCATCAAAGTCTCTGTCTCAGAAAGAGCTTTCCGATGATGTCTTGTTTGTAAAAAAATGACCTCTATTTTCTCTAGATACAAGAAAAATACCAAAGAGTGGTTAAAACGGGCCCAAAAAACATTGTATAGCCCTTGGGGGCTTAAAAAACCCTCACCCTAGGTCATATGGTGACCAAGGGCTCGACGGTCGTACTGGAGGTCACCCACATGACTAGGGTCGAGTGCAAAGGGGTTGGCTTCCCGTTGGTGGCTGTGGAGCAAAGGGCGATGGGGGTCATTGGGCGACATGGTGGCAGTGGAGGCCATGGGGCAGAGCAGTGGCATCCGCTGGGCGGTGTGGTGGCTGGGCAGTGGTTGCGGGTCGCTGCGGTGACCCGGTAATGGCCGTTGGGTGGCACTGCCAGTTTATAACTGGCAGTGTTAAAAATAATGCAAAAAAATCAATAAAAAAAATTAGTTTTTGATTTTTTCCTTGCCTTGTAAAATGTGCCCAAAATAAGGTTGTACGAGCAAGAAGAAAAGGCCTCAAATTTTAACTATGACCAAATTTGACATGCCTTAGATAAAAATAGGGGCTTTTGTGCCTTCTAGATGCAACCATGAGGTTGGTTTTTGCCCAAAGTGCTCTAAAAAATAGCCCCCTCCCTCCCCCCCCCAAATCCACATAGGAAACCTCAGTAAACTTGAAACCCTTAGAGCTCCAAAAATTCTTCAAAAACTCAAGAACGAGCTACAACAACAAGACTCTGATACCATATTAGAATTCATACAATTCTATCACCAAGATCCACTATAGAAAAAACATGTCACAAAAGAAAAGAATGGAGGCACAACAAAGAATATTCTGAAAAATGAAATATTCATTTAGAGAGGGAATAGTAAAATACAAAGAAATCAATCCTTATAAAGGTGATCAAACCCCTAAAAGGGAAGAAACTAGGTTGCATGATAATAATAAATAAAAGAATTAATTATTATATGCCTAAAGTTTAGCTTAAGTAAACTACATATAATAAGTGACTTAATAATTAAATCAAAACAATTTAATTAATAAGAGAAATAATTTATTACTCTAACAGTTTCTCTAATGGTGCAATGTGATAAAGGAATCAAAATGTCGTAAAAATTCCTCCATTTGTATCTCACATCTTCTATATGTTGTCACATGTTATGTCATACATGTGCCACTATTTGTAAGTGTTCCTTTGTGTTGTTTGATTGGGGATGATGCAAAATGGTAGCTACCTATTCTTTTTGGTCTCCGTGAGCCGACCCAAAAAGACTCTCCTTTATAACTCTTACGTGTCATTCTTCCATTGTATTTTGTAGTTATGATACTTTTGGGGAATGATGAAAATTCATTTTGATATGATATTTCATGTATTTATCATACTTGACCCCTTAGTTAGTAGATCCCTTCGGTGCTCTCTTTGTCATATGTTTATTTCCCTTGATTTGTCCTTTCTTGGGGCCATCTCATAGCAGAAATGTTTCTTGTGGGTGCATGTATGCTCCATTAAAGTCATTTCTCCCATTAAGGTGCTTGTAATCGTTTTAACACGGGGTCATACACTCTGCTTCGTGTTTCACACTTTGCACACATATACACAATAATTCAATGCAACTTCTCTTGTAGATGACCAAGGAGACAAAGCTTTCCTTGTGTTTATCTGTTTCATTGGATCCCTTAATGGAAACAAAGCTTTCCTTAAGGACTGATCCCCATTTTTTGATCCCTAAGGAGACAATTTTTTCCTTAGGTCTGGTTTCTTTTCTTGATCCCTATGGAGATAATGATTTTCATAGGCTTGATCATTCAATTATTAGACCCCTTAATAGAGACAATGCTTTCCTTAGGGCATAATCTTGTTTGATGTATTAACTAGAATAAAATAGCTTTCTAGACCTTCAATGTCATCTTTTGTAGTGTTTTCCTTTTGTGTGGTCCATAGTAAGACACTCTCTTATTAGGCTAGTGATCACACTTTTCGCTCTTTGAGCGATGCCTCTCTTATCTTGGTTTTGGATTTGATGAAGACTTGAGTCACTTGGGGGATTGGTGTTTCTTTGTCTCCTCGACCTTGATGAGATCATTCTTATGCATTAGATCTACTTTATTGTGAGAATGAGCTTATCTCATACTCTCGCTAAAGTGGGGGCTACATCCTAAAAAGTTAACACCCATAATTGGACGCTCTAGGACCTATTAGACCCCATTTTGGTGATTCTAAGGTCTGAATATCCATTATTCTTGATCACAAAAAATTGCATTTTCCCCCTGCTTCTTTTCACCTTCTCTGACATCCCTATGAAATTTGAGCCCATTTTGCCTAGGAAAAATTGACTAGCTAATTTGTTCCCAGGGACAAATGGACTTGGCGCCTTGTCCTTGGGCTTTTGGGCCCAAATTTTGCCTGAAGCTCGATGACAAGGTTTTCCTTAGATTTGTGGTCGACCTTGATGAAATTTGAATCCCAAATTTTTGGATTTAATATAAAATACCTCTTATGTCCTCATTTAACATAATACAACAAAGTGAAATCTATCATAATCAAGTGCAAGTGTTCAAGCATTCAAGAAATCAAGTTGTGCAATTGAGGATTTGGATTCAAAATTTCACCGCATGCATCTAATTCAAGATCTCCAAGTCTGCATTTCTTCAAGTTTCATCAAAGAAAAGGCAATCTTCTCTAATTGATGAAAGTTTCTCTCCCAGGATGGCCAAGTAGATGAATTCTCAATCAAGAAAGAAGATCCAAACAACCATCTCTCTCTTCATGTGGATGTCAAGCATATCTACATTCTAGATCTAGGAGTGACAATCATAGATCCATGCATTTGTGAAGGCATCCTTGATTCTACATCTCATTCCAAGGTCAACTCTTTTGATTCCAAACCCATTCAAGCATATTCATGGATTTGAGTGATTACTACATCCGTTTGTGAGGGTTTCATACAAGGTGAATCAATAATTTACCTTTTACATTACTTTCCTTTATGCAATTTCAATTCAATTTCAAGATTGATTCCTAAACAGAGGTTTGACAAAGGCAAACCCCTTTCCACGACTTTTTTCCCCTATTTTTCTATGTGCAAGAATAGGTTGCAGCTCTTTAACAAGTATCATCATTGATAAGTAGGAGACATTCTCCACAACAAGTCAAATTGTGATATTGCTATCAAGATTCAACTGTGTAGTTTTTTGAGTCAAACTCATTGACCCATGTTCCATGCATTCTCATGAGAGATGGGTTAGTGTGAACCACTACTCATGAAATATGGGTCAACGAGTTTGACTCAAAAAACTACATAGTTGAACCCTGATAGCAATATCACAAATATCATTATATTTGAAAATTTAATGCTATTAACCTCATAATTGTCCGTTAAATTCATGAGTCGATTAAAGCTTTCAAAAGACCCCTAATTTTAGTTAGTTGTAGATTATATGTGAGCCCTTTTAATCAGAGTGTCATACATCCATGCCGCTTCATTCTATAACATGTCTTAGGGTTATTAAGCAAGTAATGGCTCTTTCTCGAGTGTTATTCAACCCCACAAGCCTTTTGTTAGTGTCATCTTCTACATATATCTTACACAATATTTGTCCTATTAGACATCTCCATCTATCACTTTTATTTGTTAGGAGGTCCACACAATTGAACAAGAGTAGCCCACTGATTTAAAGCATGGTGAAAAGACTCGCCCATGAAAATTTTATAAACTTCACAAAGCAAGAATATGTGGCAAAATTCTCTTAACCCTTAGATTGACCATATCACACATGCCAATTTCCAATTCATCATTTTTGGCTCCTCTAATGAAAAATATATCTAACAAATTCAAAAAGAAAATAAAATAGTATGCCCGTGAACCTATGGACCCAAAGTACTATTTGGTTTCTATGAATAGGATTTATATATTTTATACAAAACAAAATAAAGTGTTTTGGTTGATCTTTGGGCGAGGAGAAAAGATCCTATTCAGTTTGATCGAATCGTTTTGTTCACTACGTATCAAAAGTCTCTTCGACCAATGGCGTTTTAAGACGGTGATAACTAGAGTTACTACATAAGGTCAATAAACTCAAGTACAGATTTAAACTGCGGTTGAACGCATCTGTCACCCCCACAATCGATCATGCATTTCCATTATATGTAGCTGGCACCCTCTAAATTCGATCAATACGGTAAATAAAATCCACCATAGTAGAGGATATATTTAGCGCACTTGCAAATTAAGTCGGTGGAAAATATAGAGAGAGGCCAGGTGGTCTAGTCTCGGGCCAACTGCTCTAAACAACCTGTACGACAATATACCTTGCTGTATACCGTCTGTTTGCGCGAGACCTGGTAAACCGGTTTTGTGATGGTTTTATTTAACGAGACTTTGTGACTAATTGTTCCGCGACGTCATCCGGCTGAATGAATTAAAAGCGACTAATTCTTGTTTGCGGAAAGTGTTTTAGACTTTATGGGGGACTCATTTTTCCATGGCAGTTTCCACGATGGCACCTCACAACTTCTTCTCTCGCAAATTGTCAACAAGGTAGATGGTAATAGCCTAGTCATTGGAAGGGAAAGTGGTTTAATTTTTTCTTATATTAATTTTTAAATTAATATTTTTGAACTCTTTAAAATTAGTAATTTAGAGGTCAAATATACGTTGAGTGTAATGTTAATAGAACATATTCGATTACTCGTGCTCTTCTCCTAGATCTTAGAATACTGGACTTATTATTGGGAAAAAAATGAAATAAGTTCAGTATTCTAAGATCTAGGAGAAGAGCACGAGTAACCGAATGTGTTCTATTAACATTACACTCAACGTATATTTGACCTCTAAATTACTAATTTTAAAAAGTTCAAAAAATGATAATACATGAACCAATAGCCAATCATTTTTAGCGTTTTTAGTAATTGACCTATTTGTGCACCACTATTGGGATATTTGTGCACGATTACTAGGACATTTGTTCACAAGTAGTGACAATTTTGAATGAACGGTTATTGTTGCACCTTTGAGTGAATATCAAGTGGCACTTTGAAATGACCACTTTTTGACCCTTTGATGCCGATCTCTAGAGAGAATTTCGTTAATATTCAAAAGACAATAAATATTTTTAAAGAGACTCACTCACATACAAAAACAACAAATTTTTTTTTTTTTTTTTTGAAAATCCAACATAAGAACATGCATGAATATGGGTGTTCTTCCCATACAAAATAAGAAAGTCAGAGCTCAAAATAGAAATATAAACATTCCGTGAAAGAGGTTTAGTACAAATAGAAATGGTGATAGAAATTTCTAACCCAAAACATTCCACTTAAGATCAACTTGAATTAAGATCAAGATCAGGGTCCAAATTAATAATGTGTTGTTACCATCAAGTCAGACGTCAGTTTTGTCCTGTTTTCGATTCCATAGGATCTTTCCTGGAAGCGAATAACCACGTGCCTTCCATCTCCCGCGAATGAACACCGTTGGGATATAATTTGACGATCGACCAAGGCCGTCAAATAAAATATTGTCTTGCTCTTATCTGCTCGCTCCACAGTGCGGTTCAGAAGCAAAGAAACAAAGCCTAGTTGACGGTAGAAGTTTTTTACTAAACAGACATTGATCCTCAATTCTAGAAATCTAGCCCACTTAAAATTTCCTGATTAATATAATACAAATCTTTGAAAGATCAAATGTTTTTATCCAACAGCTAAATATCACAAATACAATCATACGGCCATCAAATTTGACTTTGTTTCACGTGCAGTTCTTCAAAAAGCAAACTTTCCCCTGGCCTTTTTGGCCTTTCGTCTCAGTTCAGCCCAGCAATTGAGAGTAGAGAAAAAGATGCTGGTCTCCAAAATCAGTGTGGCTCTGGTTTTCTCAGCTCTGTGTTATGTAACTGCCCAAGCAGGAACCAGCGTCAATATCAATTTCCCGCCCTGGAACAACTCCATTAATGGCAATATCGAGCTCTTCTATGACGCCCACTTTGACGCCAATGGCGTCAATTCGATCGAGCTCACCACAACTGAAAACAATAAAACATACAGCTCCGGCTGGGCGGTGTACAACACTTCTATTCCAATCTGGAACAGCTCTTCAGGCGCCGTCATAAGTTTTAGCACGCACTTTCAATTCATCATTAAACCAGATGACACCAGTTTGGGGTCAGGAGGAGGTCTGGCTTTCTTCATGGCGCCGGTGGAATTCAAGGCGCCGGAGCTCTCCGCCGGGAAATATCTCGGTCTCGTCAACAACAACACCATGGGCAACCCAGCAAATCAGCTACTTGCCGTAGAATTCGACACGGATGAAAATTCCTTCGACCCCAACAGCAATCATGTCGGAATCGATGTCAACACAGTGGTTTCTGAGGCAAATGCTACGGTAATGGACGGAAGTCTGAAAGACGGGAAAATTTGGGACGCGTGGGTGGATTACAACGGGGAATCGAAGAAGCTTCAGGTATTTCTGTCACATAACAGCACAAAATTAGCCGCTCCAATTTTGTCCCAGGGTTTAGATCTGGCTAAGATTCTTCCTGAGAATGCTATGATCGGTTTCTCGGCTTCAACTTCGTTGGGAACAAACAGCCATACTTTGGTCTCATGGAATTTCTCTTGTTCGGCCTCCTGGAATGCTCCCTCCTTGGAAATCCAGGGTCCTGGAAATGGATCCCCGGAGAAAAATTCCAACAGAAAAGAAGCTTCCAGAAGAATTATCATGGCGGTCGTCTTTCCATGCCTGGCTGTATTGTGTGCCCTAGGGTTTCTTGGCATCTGGCAGCGGCAGCGCATCAATGGAAGGGGATTTTCATCAACAATTGAGAACGAGAGCGAAATAGCACTGGACGAGCAGTTCTGTCAAGGACCGAGGAAATTCACATTCTCCGAGCTCAGTGCCGCGACGAAAGGCTTCAGCGACGAAGAGAAGCTTGGGCAAGGAGGTTTCGGCTCTGTGTACAGAGGGGTTTTGCAGGAATCCAAGGAAATAGTTGCCGTGAAGCATATTTCTCAGGCATCGACACAGGGGAAAAAGGAATATGTTGCAGAGGTGAACATAATCACCCGGCTAGGGCACCGCAATCTTGTGGAGCTTTTAGGCTGGTGTCATGAAAAGGGCAAATTCATTTTAGTCTATGAATTCATGCCCAATGGAAGTCTCGACAAGCACATTTTTGGGGATTCCCCTGTTCTGGACTGGAATCTCAGATACAACATTGCGTGCGGCGTAGCGGCTGCCATTGTTTATCTTCACGAGGATTGGGACCAATGTATTCTGCACAGAGATGTGAAGTCTAGCAATGTGATGTTGGATTCCAATTTCAATGCCAAATTGGGGGATTTTGGGCTGGCCCGGCTTGTGGAGCACGATATTGAGGCTACTTTCCATACCTCTGTAGTTGCAGGGACTTTGGGATATTTGGCACCTGAATGTGTTTTGACAGGAAAATCGAGCCCCGAGTCCGATGTCTTCGGCTTCGGGGTCGTTGCTCTGGAAATAGCTTGTGGAAGGCGGGCTTTGGATCTGACGCTAAGGGAGAAGTATAAGATGAGGCTTATTGATTGGGTGTGGCATCTGTATGCTCAGGGTAGGGCTTTGGAAGCCGCGGCAGAGAGTCTGAGGGGCGAATTCAATGAGAGAGAAATGGAGAGATTGATGGTTGTGGGGTTGTGGTGTTCTAATCCTGATGCCAATGCCAGGCCTTCCATGAGAGAGGTAATCAAGGTTTTGAGATTGGAAGCTCCATTGCCTTGTATTCCACTTAATATGCCTGTAGCTGTGTATGTGTCTGCTGATACTCTGCAACCCAGTCATGAGTTGTGTTCTGCCACTTTGCATGGAAGTTGTTCGGCGTCCAGCTCAGGCACAACCACGGTGCCTTCAGAAGAGTACTCCAGAGTCACAGTTTTCTCCAGGTAATTTGGTTTGTTGGGTGATATCTCACAGTCATTGAAATCTTCGGAAATTTTGTGGAGGATGTAACAGAACCTTGAGGACACCTTTTTGGGTTTTTAACACTCCAGTAACCATAGAATTTTGACAATATTTAAGATCATGGTTAATATTTAAGATCATGGTTGTATACAGCCAAAATCTGTAGAGTATTATTAGTTAAAATATGTAGAGTATTTCAATGGGTCTATGATATGTTGTGAACTTGAATGGTTCAAAAACGAGTTCACAGATCAGGTTTTGCCCAGTGCAAGGCCTTTTAACATCACAAGGGATAAGGGCAGGTGTCATATCCATGTGTTTGTTAACAATTTCTTTCCACTGTATTGAATAGACTGTAGTCTGGGTGACTTTGGTGGATTGGATGTTCCTACGTTTTTGACACTTAGTTAAAGAGGTTGCGGCTTTTTAAGACTAGGATGCATAGTTCAATTTATCTTTTACAAGATGTCTCCTTGTTTTGAAATCAGCTGTATATAAAGATATTTTTTAATAGAATGTTTTTTTTTTCTAGTTCTTTGCTCTTGGATGAAGATAGACTCGGATAAATGATTCAATTAATCTTTTATAAAAGGATGTCTCCATACTTTGAAACTCAGCTGTTTATAATGATATTTTTTAATAGTATAAATTTGTATTTAGTTTATAGCAGAAATGGATACATCACTTTTATGTTATTGTGTTATAGCTGTTCAAATGAAATAAAGTTTAGAAGAAGAAATAAGATTTATAGAGAAAGTTTGTAAAATGATGTTGCAAGTGTTTGTAAGATAATGTAAGCTTTTTTCTTTGTTTTAAAAAAAAGTAAGATGGAGAAATATTAGTTGGTGAAAAACAAACAAGTATACAGATAAGAGATACACATTTGAGTTCTTTTCAATTATTATGTTTATCACTTTATCTTTAAGTTAAATTTTCTTTTCTTTTAATCATGTCAATACTCAAACTTGTTTCTAGTGATGTAATTCATTTTCATGTTTCAAAATAAGTACAAGGATGCAAATAAGAGATCATTTTACTACTGAATTGATGAAATGTGTGTAGGTTGCTAAGAATTATGTGTTCAAAATGAAATGAAAGGTCACACATGGAACATGATGAGGAGTTATAGAACTTGATAAATCATGTTTAGAGTGCTTCATTTTCTTTTGAATTATTGGGGATTATATTTTGTTTTTAAGATAGGTATTTGGTCTCACAATAATTTAGCGAGATATAAAATACGGGAAGAGTTATCCCTCGTCATTTTAAGTACTATCTTTCTTGCTTCGCTACTTATCCTCAAAATCTTATTTTTTAAAACTCCTAAGCGAGATATCAAATATGGGAAGAGTTATCCCTCGTCATTTTAAGTACTATCTTTCTTGCTTCGCTACTTGTCCTCAAAATCTTATTTTTTAAAACTCCTAAACACTCTTATAGGTCTCTTTAAGAGTATGACTTACTTATATTTCATACTTTGAAATAGAAGTGTTGTTAGCTTGAGATACTAAACATGAGAAAAGTTCCCCCATCTTCTCCTTCTAAATATCATCTATGTACTCACACTCTAACATTAAAATGAAGTTGTTAGCTTAATTAGATACCAAATATGAAAATAGTTCTTTCATCCCCTCCTTCTAAGTATTAGCTACACCTTTAAATCATATTTATTAGAATCCTAATTATGTCTTCTAGTCTCTTGGGTCTTCTTATGTAGTACTAAATCCTCTAAGAGCATGGTATGCTTGTATTTGCATGTTAACTGAGAAATGAAGTTGTTAGCTTATAGAATAATAAATATGAGAAGAGTTCTCTCACTTTCTCCTTTTAAATACCATTTTTTTTTACTTCACTATACATGTCCATTAAATTTTATTTACTAAAATTCCTAAGCACTTCTTATAGTCTCTTTGGTCTTGTCTTTTAATACTACATTATCTAAGAGTATGGTTTGTTTGCATTTGCACTCTAAGATGGAAATTAATTGGGATACCAAATATGAGAAGAATTCATCCAACTTCTCCTAAGTACTATATTTCTTGTGTTGCTAATGTTCTTTTGTATTATTTATCAAAACTTCTAAGTATTTCTTATGCTCTCTTTGATATTCTTTTGCAATGCTACATTTTTTTATAGTGTGACTTGTTTGTATTTGCATTCTAACGTGAAAACAATGTCGTTAACACAATATAATATTTTGTTAACTTTAATTTAAAGTTATTTTAATATGAAATTATAATGAGATATAATACATATTACTATTGATAAATCTATAAACAAATATAAGTGTGTTTTGCTATTACATATCTATAGGATTATAGTGTATATTGTAATTTATTAGGATTTAACTACATAGTTTTGAAATTATTGTCATTAATTCATATTGAATTGTATAGTCTTGGAATAATCATCACAAAAACTAATCTCTTATGACTGTAAATGGTCCACTTAAGACGTCTTATATCTAAGAGTTTTCATGTAAAGACAAAACATTAAAACGTTTGAAAAGGTAAGCATATTTCACTTTTAAATTTTTCTGATAGTTAAATCGACAAAACATTATATTTTACAAAACCTTTAACAAATGTATAAAACCTCACAATCATTCATTTTCATATGTACCTTTCTATTAAATTTAGAAAATCAAATCATACACAAACTCTCTTAACAAATTGAATAAGAGATGAAAATTCTTACATAAACCATCAAGATCAACAAAACGTGTCAACTATCCAAACAAATTCAACCTTACAAAACTTTACAAATATACAAATTTGAACACATAAGTTTATAATTATTAATCATGATATTATTTCCCAACATAAAAAAGACACAATAATCCAACTATTCAAAATTTACCCAAATAATTTTTTTAACTTCACACCGTATGATCCTCATTATCTATCACATAAATAGATCATTCTAGTGGTGATATTTTTTTAAAGTATCCATCTTTTTAAAATCATCATGCATGATGATGGATGATCACACCGTAATCCTCCTCCTTCAATAATCGAAATCTTTGGGGATGCGCTTACGCATAGGAGGGGTCCACTCTATACTTAATTATTTAGTCAATGAAGGAACTACAAGTCAATGACTTTAAAAAAGTGATGAAAAAATACTAATCCGGCACAAAACACATCAACACGTTATGTTATCCTCTAACTTTGGATGAGACCCACCAAAGATTCGGAACCTTTGGCCTTTTTTATTTATTTTTAAATATGTCGATTCCTTTGACTCACCTAATACTTTTAGTAGCAACCATCCTCTCTTGGCATTTTATCAAAATAATAATGTCTTAAAAAGTATATTCCATTTTCTGTTGCCTTTTAATCAAAATAAAGTTTATAAAATAATGATAATGTCTATAAAAAAAAAAAGTCCATTCTAGGGATGCACTCATCACAATAGTCTATTGTCTAATTTTGACATATAAAGATACAAACAGATTTCTTCATGTTAATAATGGTTAAAAACGATTCTAATTATGAAATCAATAGAATGTACTCATCACAATAGTCTATTGTCTAATTTTGACTTATAAAGATACAAATAGATTTCTTCATGTTAATAAT
>MU217198.1:41824-83985 GCA_018584345.1 Thuja plicata | reverse complement strand
ATACACATATATACATACATATATATATATACATACATCTATATATATATAGATATGTATATATATATGTATATATATACGTATATATGTATATATATATATGTATGTATGTATGTATATATGTATATATACACACATATATATGTATATATACACACACACATATATATATATATACACATATATATATGTATATATACATATATATACAGATATATACATATATATGTGTGTATATATATATGTATGTATATGTATATGTATATATATGTACATATACATACATATACATATGTATATGTATACATATACATATATATATATATGTGTGTGTGTGGTTATCTAGCCTTAATATTTTAACCCCTATTTAACCTTTAACCAACATCATAAAATAAATGCATCATAAACCTACATGAATGCATGCACGTGAAAACCTGACTAAACCAAAATTCACCAAAGATAGAACAACCACAATCATGCTTATATAGGGTACACAAATTTTCGTAACCTTGATGAATCTGGATAGGGTAGTCAATCATATATTTGTTCTTATGTAGTACAAAAGTGTAGGTTTAGGGTTTATTTTGGGTGTGAATGCTACCTCCCCTATTTAACCATTGAGATATGTATAAGGGCACATTCAATCCTGCCAATTCAGGGGATATGATGCGTAATGCTTGAAAACCTACATGACAAATCTAAGCATGTGCATACATGTATATAATCATAATAGGAAATGATAGGGATTGGTACATCATACAGATCTAGTAAACAAGTAACTACGACTCCATCCTTCACCATGTAGGTACACCAAATAGAAGAATAAAATATATCCATAATGAATATAAATGTAGATATAGGGGTGAGTAGGTAAGTGAAACAGAAATATCCATCGTGCATCATAATATGACAATAGTAAACATCATCTAAGTAGAAACATGAAATAACTTAGTAATCACTGTATCAATATAACTACATCATCATAGAGTACTATAATAACATCAAAGTATCATCATTTATCCAACTAAAAATCTAACACACACACACACATAAAAATGGCCTAAAAGAGTTTGACTTCATAAATAGAAATAACAAACCATGGGTGGGTATTACAACACTCTATTGTATATGTTTTTCTATCATTTTGGTTTCATGATTGGACTGTCTTTAATTGGACCCTTTTTCTTGATTGCATCAATCACAATGACTAATTTAATTAATCAACAACATATATAAGATAGAATAAATCATCTTTATGATTGTATAACTATATTATATTTTAATATTAACATATAACATTTCATTATAAAAATTCGAATATGACATAGTTTACTTACATAAAAAAATAGTAACAAAATATAGGTTATACAAAACAAGCATCAAAATTACTATCTAAGGCGCAAGTACTTACTGATGATTACAAGTTGGATGTGGCACAAATTCTAGGTGTATTTGGTTTTTTGAGAGCGAGTAGTGGTATTCTTAACAAAAATTTTAAGAATTATCACAGAGATAGTAATTCATACTAGAGAGCTAACATGGGTGGAAGTAAGAAGCGCGTGGAGCCTGCTAACTGTCATGAATGGAGAGAAATGAAAATTTTTTGGAATATTTTGAAGGATGGTGGGATGGCGGTGTTTCTGGAGTGGCTTCATGGTAGAAACCCTACTGTTTCTAGGCATTTTTCCAAGCCTTGGAAAGATGGTAAAGTGATGGTGGGAAACTAGTACATGGAAGTGAAAGAGGAAATAATAGCCGAGGTTACTAGAATGGGCATGGAGGGAATCAAGTTCTACAGAGACAAAGATATATCTGATAAAGCTTGGGAGAAATTCCCAGAGTATGATGAAGAGAAGGCTAGATTGGTTAAGGTGGATACTTCCTACCATAACCCTAAGTAGATATCTAGGCCGTGGAGGTATGTTCTCTATGTGGTCATTAGATATATTATGCTCAATGGTAGGTTTACCTGAGCCCATGGTCATCATTTTATGCTTTTGAATCATTTTAGACATAATGTGAAAGTTAGCTTGCCCTTTTATTTGCTTAGTTCGCTAGATTTCACAATTAATAGTCTAAAGAAAGACCCAAAGGGTGATCATGCCTCTCACTAGGGTCTTATGTTGTTAATATATGATCTTCTGAAAACTAAGAAGGTGGAAAGACCTCTGTTGAAAAAAAATCAGAGGGATGAGGAAGAAACAGAAGTTGATGAGGATGATAGTATGTATGAGGAGGAAACGAAGGATGATGAAGAAGACCCTAAGGGGTATAAAACTCCTAATAATGTTACTAAAAAGGGTTATTCATCTAAGAAAAACTAGAAGAAGATCATTGTGGAGGGCTTTGATACAGATAAGGAGACTGATGAAGATACTCCAGAGGGGAGTAAAATTAGTAAGAAAAAAGTGGAAAAAAACTATTTCTACCAAGACTAACCAGAAGAAGACTTTGGCGGAGGATTAAAAAATAGAGAAGGAAAAAAAGGATGAAGAGAATGAGGAAAAAAAAAAAAAGAGACCAAGATAAGAAAATGGGGAGAAGTGATGGACATAACTAAGAAAAACCGGAAAGGTAAAAACTCTAGTAAGAGGAAAATATTTGGTGCAGGAGCACCAAGGACCAACATGAAGACCATAAATCAAACCGTGAAGAATATAAAGGAATGGAGTGAACCAAATGGAAATCAGAGGTCCAAGAAGATCAAAGGTATCCTAGCTGGTGAAAATCATATCAACTATGGTCTATTGGCTCCTATAATGTTTTGATGTCATGAAATGACATTTGCATATTAAAAATAAGTTATATCTTGAAAGGATTAAATGAATGTAATTTGGACCATTAGTGTCCCAATATGTTTAGGAGGTTCTAGGGGTTTGGTTTGGTTTTGAATAAGTCTCCTAGGTGTTTGAAAATCTTTGGAGTTCCTAATTTTCAAATTACAAAGGTTTAAAATCATTTATAAAGTTTAAAAAATTCAAATATTTGAAAAGTAATGGCTAATAGCCATTTAGGAGGGAAATAGAGTTTATATTGTAAAAACAATTAACTAATCCTCCAAAAAAATTGAAAGAGGTTGGGGAAGTTAATTTTTACATTCCTATTTTTATTTGGCATTCCATTGTTCACACATGGTGGCTAGAGTGTATGGATTGCAACAACAATATCAATAAAATATAAGTTTAAATTTGCAATTTTGATGTTCTATGCAATTTGGATGGTTTAAACACTTCTTTCTTTGAGTTTTGAGTTTATGTTGGAATAGTGAGCAATATAAGATCATTTTTATTTCCATTCCAATGCATTGAAGGCCTTTTTCCATGACTGTACTGTCATTTCCAGAAAGTTAGAAATATGATTTTGTTAAGTTTCTATCCATTTTGTAGTTAGTTTTGAAAACTAGATCCTTTACATGGACTCAAAGGCATAGAATACTTAAAAGGAAGATAATAACCATGTATCATAAGTTCTAATACTGATTCTTGTAGAGATTTGAGGAATGAAGTGGTCATAAGTTGTTTTAAAGAAGGGTTCCAAGTGAAATTTAGGGCTAAGGTATAGCAGCAGAAGATTGGGCTTAAGGACATAGAATTTTTATTATTGGAATAGTATTGTAGGGTGGTATGAATGGTGAATCAACCACCAATTGGTCTAGGAAGAGTGTGGATGGTCAAGATTTGTCAGGCCCTAGATTTAAGGGTTTGAAGTCACTAATTTGGGGCTTTTGGGGTTCCTTATGGGCTGGGTCTAATTCCTCTTGGATTTAGAGGTTTTATGTCATTTGAGGTCACTTCCCAAGATTTGGGACATTGGAGACATGTTTATGATATAGTTGCTTTGTAAATTGGGGTCTTTTTATGCACTTTTTGAGCCATAGTGTCAGGAAAGTCACATATGGTCCAAAGGAGTCACTATTTTCCTTTTGGTATGTTGTATAAGGGGATAAAGGGTATCCAAAAATACAAGTTTTTGGATTTTTCCATTGGAAAAATATAAACTTAAGGGAAAATTACTCTCGCTGCAGGGCTTCAAGGAAGGCTATTAGGCCTAGTAGTAGTTTGGTGAAGAATTGAAGGCTTGGAGAGTTGGGTGGGTCTTGAAACCTTGTAAAAACTTTGATATGTAATCATACACCCCATATACATCAAATCCATCATGATTTTTCACATAGGGTAACCTTGGTTGTATTGGGCCTATTTATGTCATTTTGCTTTTGGAAGGGTAGTTCACTTGTGAACCAAATTTGGCACCTTACCTTGAAGAGAAGTCCATCACATCATCCAGTGCATCAAGTGACATTAGAGAAAAAGTAGATTAGGAAAGATGTATAAAGGAGAAGAGGAGTTTCCCACAAGGATGACAAACATAGAGTTGGCCAGGATAGTCAGGGAGCAGTTGGGAGACAATAGGAAGTTGAAAGCAACATTGGAACAAAGGGAGAAAGAGAACCATGAGAAGGATAGAATGATGAGGAACATTATGGAGAGGATATAAGAACTAGAGAAGAGAGAAAAGAACATCAGATTGGATGAGGAAGTAAAAGAAGGAGAAGAAGAAGAAGTACCCCAAGAGGAAGAGCAGTTAGATCCTGAGGATGAGAGGATGGCTAAGTTGGTGAAAGCCACAAAGAATGGAGATTCAAGGGTAAGGAAAAACTTACCAATGTATGGGGGGAAGATGGATGATGAAGAAATAATAGAGTGGTTCAGTGAAAATGAAAATTGCTTTGAGTGTGAAGGAATAGAGGAGAAGGACAAAGTGAAGATTGCAAAGTCCAGGATGAAGGGACATGCATTACTGTGGTGGGATTGAGTTCAGGCAGAGAGATGGAAGAATGGGAAACCCAAGATCACATCTTGGTATAGTATGATGGACAAGATGAAGGTAAATTTTTTTCCAAAGGACTATAGAGTGAAATTATACAAGAAAATGAGAGATTTTAGACAAAAGGATATGGATGTGCAGAGGTACACTGAGGAGTTCCATAAGTTGGATATCAGAATAGGGCATGAAGAAGAAGTGGAAGAAAAGATTGCAAGGTACATGGGGGGGCGAAGGTTCAACATTTAGGATGAACTTAGTCTTACTTCCCCAAGGAAAATTGATGAATGCTATCAGTTGGCCATGAAGGCTGAACAAAAGATAATGAGACATGAGAAGAAGAATAGCACAAGAGGAGGATCTTCTATGATAGGAAGAGGAGGTAGAGGTACCATTGATTTTCAAAACAATAATGAAAAAGATAAGCCATACACATCAGAGACAAGAGGAGGATATAGAGGAGGAAGAAGTGGAGGAAGAGGAAATGGAATGTTTACAGGAAGATGCTTACTTGCAATGAAGTGGGTCATTAGTCCTTTAGATGTCCTAAATGGAATGAGGACAAGGGTAGAGACAGGAGAGTGAACTTGATGGAAGAAGACACAAAGAGAGAAGAGGAGCAAGAGCCTATTGTAATTCAACTAGAGGATGGAGAATTCTTATTGATGGGAAGAGGACAGCCATGGAATCCACAAGTGAGCATATTCAAATCAAATTGCTTAATCCAAGGTAAAGTATGTAGACTCATTATAGAATCAGGGGCAATTCATAATGTTGTGTCTCATGAAGTTGTGAGAAAGTTAAATTTGAAAAAAATTCTACATACTAAGCCATATTATGCTACTTGGGTAAATGTGAATCAGAATTTGTTGGTTAGTACTCAAGTCATGATTGAATTTTTAGTTGCAAAGTATAGAGACAGGGTATTATGTGATGTTTTGGATATGAGTTGTGTACATTTGATCTTAGGCAGGTCTTGGAAATGGTCAAGGAAATTTATTCATGATGGATTCAACAATAAGTACTTGGTTCACCATGAAGGCAAGAGATATGAGTTGCAACCATTAGTAAGGCACCAATAAGAACCAATACTTATGTGTTTTGGGTAGGAGATAGAAAAGAAGGTTCAGTATGATACTGGATGGAAGAGGGATGATAAAGTACAATCAAGAGGCTACTATGACAGTCCTAAAGGAGGAGAGATTTGGGACTTAGCCTTTGTCAAAGTTGGGACCATAAAGTGTCCTATGATGCAGTTAGAGAAAATGAAGGGGGAATAAATGTTAGATCAGAGATCTAAGCCATGGAGTGGGTCAAAGGAGGAGGAATTCCAACTCTCTTACTATCCTTCCCAAGGGCAGGCAGAAAAACCATATTTTTATTTTAAAAAATTGTGTGTGAATGAAGGTTGGAAAGGTGAGAGAAGGAAGATCACTTTGGGGGATTAATTCACCCCTAAATTGTAGAGGTCTTAGGCCACACAAGTCTTGGGACAAGCATTTCATTGATGGTGGGGAGTATGGTGCAGGAGCACCAAGGACAAACATTAAGACCATGAATCAAACCATGAAGAATATGAAGGAATGGAGTGCACCAAATGGAAATTAGAGGTCCAAGAATATCAAAGGGATCCTAGGTGATGAAAATCATATCAACTAGGGTCTATTGGCTCCTATAATTTTTTGATGTCATGAAATGACATTTGCATATTAAAAATAAGTTATATCCTGAAAGGATTAAATGAATGTAATTTGGACCATTAGTGTCCCAATATGTTTAGGAGGTTCTAGGGATTTAGTTTGGTTTTTAATAAGTCTCCTAGGTGTTTTAAAACCTTTGGAGTTCCTAATTTTCAAATTACAAAGGTTTAAAAGCATTTTTAAAGTTTAAAAAATTCAAATATTTGAAAAGTAACGACTAATAGCCATTTAGGAGGGAAATAAAGTTTCTATTGTAAAAAAACTTAAATAATCCTCCAAACTAATTGAAAAAGGTTGGGGAAGTTAGTTTTTACATTCCTATTTGTATTTGGCATTCCATTGTTCACACATGGTGGCTCGAGTGTACAAACTGCAACAACAATATCAATAAAATATAAGTTTAAATCTACAATTTTGATGTTCTACACAATTTGGATGGTTTAAAAACTTCTTTCTTTGAGTTTTGAGTTTATGTTGGAATATTAAGAAATATAATATCATTTTTATTTCCATTCAAATGCATTGAAGGTCATTTTCCATGACTGGTCTGTCATTTCCAGCAAGATAGAAATATGATTTTGTTAAGTTTATATCCATTTTGTAGTTAGTTTTGAAAATTAGATCCTTTCCATGGACGCAAAGGCATATAATACATGGAAGGAAGATAATAACCATGTATCATAAGTTCTAATACTAATTCTTGCAGAGATTTGAGGAATGAAGTGAGCACAAGTTGTTTTAAAGAAGGGTTCCAAGTGAAATTGAGGGCTAAGGTATAGCAGTAGAATATTGGGCTTAAGGACATAGCCTTTTTATGATTGGAATAGTATTTTAGGGTGGTATGAATTTTTAATCAACCAAAAATTGGTCTAGGAAGAGTGTGGATGGTCGAGATTGGTGAGGTCCTAGATTTAAGGGTTTGAAGTCACTAATTTGGGGATTTTTGGGTTTCCTTATGGAATGGGTCTAATTACTCTTGGATTTAGAGGTTTTGTGTCATTTGAGGTCATTTAAAAAGATTTGGGACATTGGAGACATGTTTATGATATAGTTGCTTTGTAAATTGGGGTCATTTTATGCACTTTTTGAGCCATAGTGTGAGGAAAATCACATATGGTCCAAAGGAGTCACTAGTTTCCATTTGGTATGTTGTAGAAGGGGATAAAGGGTATCAAAAAATACAATTTTTTTGGTTATTCCTTCAGGAAAATATAAACTTAAGGGAAAATCACTCTCGTTGCAAGGCTATAAGGAATGCTGTTAGGCCTAGTAGTAGTTTGGTGAAGAATTGAAGGCTTGGAGAGTTGGGTGGGTATTGAAACCTTGAAACCACTTTTATATGTCCTCATACACCCCATATAAATCAAATCCATCATTAGTTTTCACCTAGGGTAACCTTGGTTGTATTGGGCCTACCATTGTGCTTTTGGAAGGGTAGCTCACTTGTGAACCAAATTTGGCATCTTACCTTGAAGAGAAATCCATCACATCATCCGGTGAATCAATATTTCTATCCTTGGATGAGGAGGATGTGATGGAGAAGAAGAAGAATATTGAGGTTAACCTTGGGGAGGATGATAGGGAAGATAAAAGGGAGGACAACAAATATGGTAAGGAAGAGGATCAAAACCCCACAGGGAAAATAGAGACTAATGAGAAGAAGGATGATGATAAGATGAAGGAGGAACCTGTCAAAAGAACTGAAAAATAGGAAACAAGGTATGAGACAAAATATTCCCACAATAATGAGGAAATAGGTAAATCTTATGAGCTTGATGATATGAAGTAAAGAAAGGACTGTCTTGCGGATTTCACTTGCACAGTGGGAAAAATGCTAGATGACAATGCTAATGTGAAAAAACAAATAGAAATTGTGAGAGCTGAGATAAATTTCATAAAAAGCATTAGCATTTGCGAGACACCTATTACAATATTCCTAGATGAAATGAAAGAGGCGGTTGGAAACTTGGAAGCCCAAGTGTAAATTGTGAACAAAGTTTGCAAGATGGAGAAATAGCTAAAGGACATCAATGACAGGGCGATGGAAGAAGACAGTGTAAGGAAAATCAAAATTCTGAACAACAAGGTGGAAAAAATTGAGGAAAGGGTGCATAAGATAGGAGAGCAATATCTGGTGAGCCTTAAAGCATATACAGGGCATGCGAAGATCTTGATGGAAAAGCTAGAACATGACAGAAGGGAAAAAGATGACAAAGAGGTGAACGCGACAACATGACCTAGTACATGAACGAGGGATAGTAAAAGGAAGCTGAGTCCAAAGGAAGATAAAGAAACATAAGACCTCAAGAATTCTGTAAATCAGATGCAAATCATGGTTATTCAGGCCCAGGACATTGTGGATGACATGTAGCTATCTTTTTAGGGCCTGCATTGTTTTGCTATCCCTATTTTTCTGAATATCTGTGGGACTTTTTAAAGTTAGGTTGTTAGTTGGCTAGAATTTTTGACTTTCCTTTTTTTGTGCTATGGCACAGTTGTTTTGAACCTTATTGAACATCTGTAAAACTTTGTTTATAGGTTTCAGGTCCTTGTAAAACCTATTTTTACTTAATCAGAATAAGCATCAAGATTATAAATTATATTACCCTATATTATATATAGATAAAATTATGTTGATCATGCATAGATATCATCAATAAGAATATGTTACACATCAAAATAATTTCTATACACTACAAAAGCCTATGTATATGCATTATTAGATACTAGTGAAATAATATCTCACAAGGCACATACTTGGACTATAGAAATATCTACAAAATAAATTAATTCAATAAAAGGTTACACAAATAACTAAATGTAGAAGTAGTGATTCAAGTACCCATGATTATCTCTTTGTTTCCTAAGATAAAGTAATATTTTTCTTCACAAGATACTGTTAGGTATATGGAAGTAAAAACCCAAACTAATTAAATAGTGTAGAATAAGCTATATGCAAAGACATATTGAAGAAAATAAATGGAATAAAAAAGAAATACATGAAACACAGAGAAACAAAAATTTATGTTGTAAAACCTTGATAAATGTTTCCAAGGAAACATCCACGAGGAAAGGTTTAGGCCTATGATATTTCTCTAGGATTACTCCACCTACATCAAAAACATGTCGTACAAAATGGTAGTTGACTTAAATAAGATTGGTTGTACTATGATAAGATAGATTTTTAGCCAAATAAATAACACTTTAACTATCACAAAGTACAATCACTTTGTCCTGCACCTTTCCAAGCTCACCCAAAAAAACCTTCAACCAAATTTCTTCTTTACATGCATGTGAGATAGTCATATACTCTTCTTTAGTTGTGGATAAATCAAACATTTCTTGAAGCTTTGGTATCCAACAAATAGCTCTACCTATAAGAGTGAATACATAACCTAAGGTAGATCTTCTCTTTTCCAAATCACCTACAAAATTAGAAACAACATAGCCACACACTGAATCACTCTAACTATTATAGGTGATACAATAATCCATTGTGCCTCTAAGATACCGAAGCATATAGTGCACTTTACCTAGATTTTCCATGTATTTACTAACAACACCAATTGCATGTTAAATATCTGGTCTTGTACATACCATCACATACATTCAAATTCCTACTGCATTAACACACAATACACAAGACATATAATCATCTTCTTTCTTATTACTAGGACATAAACTTGAAGAAATCTTAAAATGGGAAGCCAAAGGGAACACGTTTCACATTTTTCATATCAAAACTTGTGAGGATATTCTCCACATATTTCTTCTGTGATAACCAAAGTTTACAATGTTCCCTATCTTTGTGTATTTATATACCCAAATTTTTTTTTCTACTCCTAGACCATTCATATCAGAAGTCCTAGCAAACTAAGCCTTTAACTTATTAATTTCAACCATTCTTTCACTTTCTACAAGCATATCATCAACATATAATACCAAGATAATGAATAAGATATTTTCCAAAATTTTAAAGTAAAACTTCTTGTACCATTGCCTAAGTGACTGCTTCAAGCCATGTACAAAGACTCCTTGAGTTTGTAAACAAATTTTCTATTGTGATCTTTATTAAACCCTTTTGGTTATTCCATATATATCCTCTTCCAAATCTCCATGTAAAAATGATGTTTTAACATCTAGTTTCTCTAACTCAAGATAAAATAATGCAAATAATGCTAATACAACCCAAATAGAAAAAATCTTAATAATTGTTGAAGAAAAATCATGAAAATCAATACCTTCTTTTTCAGAATATCATTTTTCTACCAACCTTGCCTTATACCTTTAACTTTTATCATCAATACCCTTGTTTAGTTTGTAGACCTAGTTGCAGCCAACAAATTTCCCACCCTTTGGAAGTTCTACCAAGTCCCATGTTTTATTCTTCTCCAAGGAATTCATTTCTTATTTCATTACTATATTCCATTTAGCATGTTCAATGCTATTCACCACTTCCTAAAAAAAACTTGGTTCCCCATCATTAAAAAATCAAAGAAACATATGAAATGAAATCATCATGCCTTTTAGGAGGATTCTTGAATCACGTATATCTACTTAGATATGGTTGTGCTATTTCCACATTTTCATGTATATCCTCTAAATAAGAAAGGTGTATTTTCATGTTCCTTTTCTTCTATAGACGAATGACTTTCCAATTGAACTTATTGATATTATGGTACTTGTTCCTATTCCAAATCGTTTTCTACAATATCTAATTTTGTTAGAGAAGATTCATGAAATACTATATCTCTGATAATGATGATTTTGTGGTTAGTAGGATCCTATAATCTATATCCATTAACTCCATCCCCATAACCAATAAAGGAGTATTTCTTGTCTTTGGGGTCTAATTTAGAATATTGATCCATTGAAACAAGAGAATAAGCATCACAACAAAAAAATCTTCAGATTTGAAAAATTACATTAAGGACCTATCCATACCTCTTTAAGAATATTATAATATATTACAACTAATGGTGACCTATTTACCATATGGTATGTTTTATTAACTACTTTTGACCACAAATATTTCTGCAATTTGGCATTATTGAACATGCTCCTTTCTCTCTATAGAAGAGTCCTATTCATGGACTTAGAAACACCATTTTTCTAAGGAGTGTAGCCTTATGATCCCATCTTCCTTGCAATAATTTTCAAGCTCTAGAGATGTGAACTTGCCTCTATTATCTATTCTCAAACACTTTATTGATCTAATAGCACTCTTTTCAACTGGAACTCTAAATTGTTTAAATACACCAAACGCATTAGCTTTACTTTTAATAAAGTAAAACCATATGTTTCTAGAGTAGTCATCTATAAAAAAAAAATGATGCTAAATCCAAAGAACCTATAGGGAATGGACCCCGAACATATGAATGGACATAGTCTAGAATACCAAGTTGCTTGTATGGCTACCCAATTTAAACTTCTATCTATTGGATAATATTAGTTTTGGGTACTGATCATGTTGTTGATATTCATGTTTTGTCACTGATGTCAATATATGATTCTGTGTTGAGAACAAACTGGTTACTTGACTAGCAGAAGTGTACGAACATTGTACAGATGTTTTAGAATGATCAAAGTTGGTTATATGAATAAGGGTGTGTGTTGAACTTATCCCTAAGGTCACTTGGATGTATGTTGTATATTGAGGATGTTACAGTTGATTTGGTGAAGACTGGTTTCTAGACTGTAATTGTGATGCTTGATAGAGAATGTCTCTGTGTTTCAGGTATATCTTACTAGTGATGATATTTCTGATGAAGTGAGCTTATTGGAGGACTATAGACATATTGTGGAATATTGGGTTGTGTTCGATTGGTGTGAGAATTCTAGTGACATCAGATGTGGCATGTATTTAGGAGGAGACCTATTTGGTGGCCAACTTTAGACATGTAGCGTGTAATATGAATTGTGAGTGTGGATTGTGGATCTGGGAGTATAACTGACGGATTGTATTTATTGTTTACTTTTTATAGGTACCGTGTGTATCTTAGCAAGGAGTTAAAAAATTATTTGTATATTGGGATAGCCTAATTGGCCAACCTAATTAATTATTTGTGTATTACGAAAGCTTAACCGGCTGACCTAATGAATTATTGTAATAGGCTATATATGATGGGTAGGTTGGGGTGCTAGAGAGTCAACCTGACTCTACTCTAAGGTTTCTTTCTCATACCTTTTAAGGTATCCTAAATGCTAACCCAAGAAAATTCACTAAGATATTCACCTCTCAGTTAAGACCCAGTTCCCTACAAACAAGTTATTCCTCCATGCTTACTGAACCTATAAGGGTAGATTCATGCTCCTGGCTAAACCAAATCATTTATCCAATACTCTCACAACATATTTCTTCACTTTTCTTCCCTAACTAGTGCTAGAAGGAGGGAATGAGCTCATCTCCCTTAGAAGATTCCAATTTCAGACTGCATGAGGGCTCCCCAAGCAGTAGTTTTAGGAACCAGAATTTCTGTGGGATAGGGTCATTTTCGTCCCTACGCTTTGAAAGAGTCCTTTGATCGACCCCTAATCTCAAAGAGTTTATAGAACCTTGACCTCATGTCTAAAGAAAGAGGACCCACCAAAAAAGACAACCATTGAATTTTATCTAGGGATCTACCACACACTAGAATACCCAAATCCATCAGATAATCCTGGGGACTCACATTCACCCAAACCAAAACCAAACATTCCTGATGGATACCTATTTCAACAATACTGGGTCCGCAATGGGGCAGTTCCCTAGTGCTACTAACGATCTTCCTCCACACCTAGAGAAGATCTGCCCCAAATATGAGCATCTAGGTCCCCAAACTGTAGAAGAATACCTTCAAACCTATAAAGATACCATAAATAGACACTGGATACAACATCAAGATGTTGCAACCTAGATGTTCCCATTGTCCCTAGGATAGAATGAGTTGAACTAGTATTTAAACTTGCCTGCCAACTCAATCAATAGTTGGCAGGATATGGAAGACGCCTTTTTGGCAGCCTTCTGCATTCATGTGGACCCAGCTTGGTCCCACAACCAGTTCATTTCCATCAGCAAGGAACCAAATGATCCTCTTGCTACCTCCAATAATTGGTTCCAATGAGCTTTAAAGTTGTGTAGGGGCCCTTTTATCCCATCCACCGATGTGACTATCCAGACGTACCTAAACTCTATGGACCCTTTTTTCACTACTCTCTTTTGGAGAACTACCGCTGCTAACAACCGAGATACCCCGGTGAAACTTTACAACTTAGCCCTGGAGATGTCACATAGTTTGAGAAAGGCCCCTAATGGGATTGGACAAAGCATACCCTTCAACATGTTACCCGGTGGAACTCCTTACACTAGAGGATACAATCCCAATTAGATGATGGGTGACCCAACAATGACCATGGGCACACCACCAATAGACCAATAGGCCCGACAAATTTACCCATCTCAAGCCCAGGAAACCCTAGGTCTGGAATACACTCCCTAGAATTAGCCACATCAGATGCAACAACCTTTGACACAATCCCCTAGAGTAGCTTTCTTCCAGTCGTCTGCGACCAGAGGATCGCCATCCTCGACTCTGGGAGCTGCTGCCACTTTCCCAGGTAAACCAACACCTCAGCCGTCACACTGTGACACCACTACCTATCTGTCTTCTGAGGTTGAATCCCTCTAGTGATTAGTGTCCTCATTGAAAATGGACATGGGATAGATAAAGGTGGGGCCTTTCGCACCCCATAACCCCAATTCCCAGAGAGGGAATGTTTTCTCAGGTCAACGGAATGCCAATTCCTGAGGTTAAAGCTACAACAATGGGCCTCGGCCCAGCTAAAAAACAATGGATCAATAACAAGAATAGAAGAGGTCCTCCTTCAAATCAAACTACCACTCAGGGTGGTTCTAGACCTAGTCATTTTGCGTAGCTCACTTAATTCTAGGCCCTAACCATGCGGTGTAGATTACATGATACTAGCTCGCATTCTGAGATGAACTGTGCCATGCTGGAGAAGATTATTCAGATCTCCCAGTTAGACAGACAACATCCTATTGATCCAACTCCCTTGAAATCCTCCCCAATAGAGCCCCCTCACACTGCTTTTACATGTGAGACCATCTTCTTCAGGACAGAAGAAGAGGATGAAGAAGAACCTAATTTACATGGGTTCTTTAACGAATTTATTTTGGCCTTTGAGGCTAACACCTTCACCAACCTAGAGACTGCATATAACACTCAGAGTCAATCTGGAAAAGGTCCATCCTACACATTGATTCCTCCCAAGAGAACCATCCCCCAGGACTCTAACACAAAGGATCATTCCCTCCCACCAAAAGGACTTGGCCCTAACCATGCCAGGGATCTGGCCTAGGGGAGCCAACTTTACCTAAAGGGGCGGTTTTATATCACCAAGGCATTGGAAAAAACCACTACCTCCATGACCTTGATGGAGTTTTTACTTAATTTTACCAAACAAAAGAAGTCCCTACTACAGCTCTTAGGGAACCCAGAAGTTTTTAGTCGCTTGCCAATTACTGTCACTTTTGACGATGCCTACTCAATAGTCTTCCAAGGAAATACAAAGATCCTCCCTTCCTGCTAGGCCTAAACATCCAAGGGAAAAAATTGTATAATTACCTTGGGGATTCTGGTGCTTTGAGTAACTTTATGACCATGTCCATCTTCTAAAAGGTCAAACTCACTCCCATACCCTCCAAGGGTACAGTAGTCCAATTGGACAAAACTACAGTGAAGATGGTCGATGAGCTGAAGAACATCTAGATTTAGCTCATCTAGGATCCCTGAGTATCCAACATCATTTACATCCAAGTGGTTGACATACCCGAAACCTATGGGATTTTATTGAGTCAAAATCGGTCAAAGTCCCTCAACGGGTATTTATCAACAAAACTCTCCCACTTGTGGCTCCCCTAGAAAGGGAAATCAAATCAAATCTTGGTAGAAAGTGAGCCTAGAATGAAACAATCCCTTACTGAAGTTGGGAAGGTAAATGAAATCTTTTTCTCTGAATCCTTACTTGGGGTATATTGACTGCAGGAAATCCTGACCTTTGACTTCATCCCCGACGGTATCTTCCCTAGGGAGGATCCCATAATCACTCAGGGGATTCAAGATCTAGATGCAAAGCTAAAATGTGAGGTACACTTACAAGGTAGCAAGGTGACTCCATCCACCCTCTTTTCTGACACTTGGTGCTGGGTACATTACCAAAAACACTTTGAACAAGAATGTGAGCCCTGTATTGCCACCACTACCCATTACATCACCAATCTCCAAGAGAAGGAGTGCAAAGCCAGGTTCCCTAGACCAAGAAATCCATCCATTGGCACTCTTGAAGTGTCGCTCATCCAGGAATCCAAACCAGAAGATTCTCTGGAGGAAAGTCTCACTTGCACACCATCAAAGCTAGAGGAATCACTTGAAAAACCTCCCAACCCTGAACCCAATACAAAGGATAATTCACTTCCTCAGCCCTGTAAAACTAACAATGATATAGGGATCCTAAAGTTTGATGGGTCTGGGTCCAAACAAGGTTGTGGGGCTGGAGTGGAATTAATCAACCTGCAAGGGAAATCCTTCCTTGCATCCTATAGATTGCAGTTTTCCTACACCAACAATGTAATAAAGTACAAGTCTTTAGTCCTCAGACTCCTATTCTCTTTGAGAAAAGGGATCACCCACCTCTAGCCAATGGCTGATTTAGAGCTAATTGTAAAATAGATTTGGAGCCAATACACATGTCATGATAAAAGGATAGCCGCATACCGCAACTAGGCATGGTTCTTAATTGAGGATTTTGCTACTTTTAGCATTGAAATTATCCCCCAAAAATATAATTATGTTTTGGATTCCCTTGCTGTGTCTGCCAGTACCCTTGAGTTGATGGCTGGTTCCTAGCTCTGGAGATTCTCTATTGAAATGGTCCCCACCCCGTCCATCCCGAACAATAGAACACACTTTCAAGTTTTCAAAGATGACCAACACATTTTGGCCTTGATAGAAAAAGTTGGTGTCCTTGAAGATCAAATCATGGAAGAAACTGATCATGATGATATCGGGCAAGGGGAAGAAGGCGATGGGATCATTGACCTACCTACCAATACCATTCATAAGGGGATGGTCACTCTAGACTGAATCTTTGATTTGGACCCCCAGGGTTGAGACAAGATATCATCCTCCTCCGAAGGAGGAAAATATGAAAAGGTTAACATTGGTAAAGTCGATGAAGAAAATTTTATGCACATTGGTACCTCCTGCTCCCCAGAGGAAAAAGAGAAGATTCTTGTGGTTCTCTGAGAATATATTGATGTTATCGCCTGAGGGTATGAAGATCTAAAAACCTATGATACATCTATCATGACACAGTCCATCCCCCTAAAACAAGACACCAAACCTTTCTAGTAGAAATAGAGGCCAATAAAACCTTTAGTCAAACCACTAATCCACTAGGAGGTTCAGGAATTACTATTAGGCTGGATCATCTTTCCTATCTAGTATACTACATGGGTTGCCAACCTTGTCCTTATATGCAAAAAGAGTGGTGAGATTTGCCTGTGTGTGGATTTTTGCAACTTGAACAAAGCCTCCAAGAAGGATAATCACCCTCTCCCTTCGCTGGATGAGGTGTTGCAAATTGTAAATGGTTCACAAATGATGTACTTTCGAGATGGGTACTCTGGGTATAACCATGTCATGGTGAAATTCAAAGATAGGATTAAAATGGCGTTCACCACCAAGTGGGGGATGTTTGCATACTGGAGAATGCCTTTTGGCCTAATTAACACTGGGGCCACATTACAAAAGGCCATGGACATTGCATTCGAAGGTCTGGTTAATAAATGCATAATCATGTACATGGATGATTTAAGAGTATTTTCTTGGGATAGGCGAGATCCTCTTGCCCACCTCGCTTAGATCTCTGAGATATGTCCCTGATATAGTATTTCCCTTAACCCTAAGAAGTGTATATTCAGAATCACTATAGGGAAATTGCTTGGGCATATTGTCTCTAAGAAAGGGATATCTATCAACCGTGAGAGACTAGAAGCATTGCTAAATTTACAAATGCCCGACAGTAAGAAGGAAATGATATCTTTCTTTGGGATTATAAACTTCATCCGGCAGTTCATTACCTAATTTTCCAAGATTATCAGACCACTGAATGATATGATGAAGAAAGATACTAAGATTGAGTGGAGTTTCAAAGTGAAGCGAGCGTTTTCCAAAATTAAGCAGACTATAGTGGAAGCCCCAGTCTTGGCAAGTCCAGACTATTCCCTCCCATTCCACATTTATTCCTTCACTTTTCTGCACTCTGCTGTCGCATTTTTAATCCATAAAGTTGAGGGAGAGGAATGATCTATTTCTTTCATGAGATCCCCCTTTAAGAATTCTAAATTCTGGTACACACTATTGAAAAAGCATGCCTGTTCTTTAGTCTGGGCCATGAGGAAATTTTGGCACTACATTCTCTGGAGCAAAGTGCATGCCATTATCCCAGACCAAGCTGTCAAGTATTTATTTCTATAGAGTGAACTAGGCAAACCCTGAGGGAAGTGGATGGCCATCCTCTAGGAATATGATCTTAAAATGCAACCAATGAAAATAGTCTAAGGCCAAGGACTATGTAAAGCAATGGCAAAGGCCACTCCAAACATTGAATGCTAGACTTACACTGTGGAGTCCATCACTCAAGGTCTGTGTATACCAATTTGGTGTACCTTTTACTCAACAACCAGTACCCAAAGGGGATCCATCCTAAAAAACATCATGCCTTGGGACTGAAAAGCGCCCACTTCATGATAAAAAGTAGAACGCTTTTCCACAGGAATTTTGAGGGAATTTATCTCCGGTGCGTAGACATGGACCAAGCTTCCAAGATGATAGAGGAATTCCATGGGCAGAATGGAAATGGGCATGGCTCAGCTGATGCCGCCACCCATCACATTCTCTAGGCAGAATATTATTGGTCCTTTATCTTCAAAGATGTTCATGCTCATGTAAGGAAGTGCCATACCTATCAAACTGCAGCTTCTCGTGAGTGGAACCCGACAATTCCTTTACAACTGGTATTTGAGGTTTGAACCTTTGCCCATGGGCATTTGAATTTATCAGGGAGATAAACCTGAACTCATCCGCTAACCACCGATACATTTTAACTACTACTGATTACTGTACCCAATGGTCTAAGGCAATGCGATGCAAAAATAATACTATGGATGTAGTCATCAAGTTCTTGGAAGAAAAAATCATCACAAGATTTGGAATGCCTTTTTCTATTGTATGTGACAATGGTCTGGCATTTTCTTCAGCACAACTTTTAGAATGGACCTATTAGAGAAATATCACCTTAAAATTTTCCAGCAACTATTATCCCTAGGGTAATGATGTTACCAAATCCACCAATAAAAACCTTCTAGAAGTAGTCAAACATTTGATAGAGAAGAATCCCTTAGACTGGAAAGAGAAACTAAAGTTTTTCCTTTGGGAAGATCATATCAGAATTAAGGAAGCCCTTGGAAATTCTCCATTTCACCTAGTTTATGGGAAAAATCCTGTATTCCTAGTAAACTTACGAATCCATGTCTTGCAATTCATGCAGGAATTAAACACTCGGGATAACGTTGTGGAGGTTCGCCTCTTGAACCTGGTAAAAATGGAAGAAAAAAGAGATGTGACACTTGAGTATTTTGTGCATCACCAAGAAGTTATCAAAAAATGGTTTGAAAGAAGAGCCCAATACAAAGCCTTTTGGATTTTGGAACTAGTCCTCTTGTGGGACAAAGCCCAGGAGAAGAAGGGAAAGAATACTAAATTTCAAAGGCTCTAGCTTAGACCTTATTTAATCTTGGAGATTTTTGAGGCCAACACTTATAGCCTTAGTTCCATGACTAGGGAAGCCATTCCACTACCCGTCAATGGACAGTTTCTCAAACATTACTTCAAGTGAAGGCGGGAGGTAAATTTCCCCGAAGTTGCATCATATGTATATATTTCTACATATAAATTTTCCCAGCACTCCTTGGGAGTGTGTTGTCCTTGTAGATAGTCATCAGCACTCTGGGGCCACTTTCTTTTCTTTGCTTTGTTTTCTGCCTTTGGTTTCTTTTTTCTTTGCATGTCTTTCTTTTTCAGACTCTTGACATGTTGATCTCTTCTTTCAAACAGGTATGCTTCACATGACATCTAGTCCTTGAAATGGTGCCTTATGCATTTCATCAGTCCAAAATCTGTTGTTAGCATAGTGAGGATTTATTTGCACTCCAGAGTTATTTTATATGCATGGTAAAAGGTTATGGAAAATTTTCATCAGATTCACATCTCGAAAGTCTTGACATCAGTTAACAAAAAATCATAAAGAGAAAGTAATTGTATGATCCTTGAGTGTAGAGTGGTTGCACTGGTTATTGGCCATATCAAAAAAATCAAAAGAATATCTCAGGTCCAGAACATCTCTCCCATTCAATAAATCAAAATGGATGGAAAGGTGAAATAAGTACCACCATGAAAATTAGCTAAGATTAAGGTTCTCGGTGAAAGGAGTATTGCCTTCCCCATCTTCAAAATAAAAGTGAAAGAAAACTAGAGAATAGAGAATTCTAGGATCTGGGGGATTGTGCACAATATAGAGATTTTGGTATGACGCACTCAGTGCCATCTCTCTATTTCTCCTGGAAATCATTGACTTTCTTTTCTTCCAAAGCACACACTTCACAACTGACAAGAGAGCTAAGGATTGAATCATGGTGAGCTAGATTTTCTCAAACACCCCATACCTTGCAACTGAAATTCTTTAGGTAATGATGAGTCCCAGTTTTTCTAAACATAGATTCTATGGTTCTCTAACAATTGTTTAAAACCATCCCAAGTGGCATTCACTCCATTCATGTTAGGACAACTGTCACAATAAATTCCATTACTCTATTCATTGCATGACCACAAGACAACCCACGTCATCCCAGTATGACAAATTGCTCGGTCATTTCAATAATAGTTAGTTTCTCCAGACTTTGGGTTCCGTGTAATCCCAAAGCCTTCATCTCATTTTCTGCATGAAAAAAATCCCTGGGACACCTGGGTATTGATCAAATTTGAAGTAAGTTATTTTGTTTATTGCATTTCTAGAATTTGATATAAACTAACATCTTCTCGAGGACAAGTGTGAAATGCTGATGAAATATCCAGAACCCAGATATTTATTATATTTGATTATTTGTATTAATTGTTGTCCGGTCTTGCAAGTTGTGAATAACTCATCAAGAAACATGTCTTAAGTATCCTCCCCTCTTGGAATTTTGGAACTCCCATCCACTTCAACAAGGGTGACCACCAAGACAAGGGCTGAGAAAGCATTGGAAGAGATCCCACTCGCATCAAAATATCTAAAGGATGATATCATCATGGGATCTAAGGTGGATTCCAAATTACAACAAATCACTGACACAGAGGTCAGAGTATGGGCCAAATTGTAGGGCCTTGTACGGAAAATGTTCAATCAACACACCACTGGAGACAATATGGCCGCCTCTAACATAATCAAATCCTCCTGCTTCCCCTACTCTATACAAGCCCCGAAGCTGATTCTCACCTTGGCAAAATATTACAACACAACCATCTGGGTTGTTATGATTTATACTTCCCTTCCTTCGGGCTACCCAATGCCCATAGTGTCCCTTGACGCTGCCAATTTTTCTTCAAGACTGGGGATCCCCCATTTCTCCAATTCTATTATTATCTCTTGGGCCGCGTCACTATAGGAGTTCAACAATTTTCAATAGGCTGTCCGACAACACCTTAACACCCACTGGCTAAAGACTCCGAAGAAGGATTACAATAAAATGAAGTTGGAGATCCCTCTCATAGACTTCAAAGGATGCATACAAGCGGGGATCATCTTCCTATGCTAGGTCTTTGGGGAACCACATTCCCCAGACTTTTAAGCCTAGATGTACTACTTTCTATACAACATCACCACTAACAGGCAAAATTTTGATTGGGAAACCATTATTGCCAATCAAGTGGACTTCCAATTGAACAAAGTCAATGAGACATCTAAGTTCCATATGAATTCTTATGTTCTATGGGAACTAGCACAATAGAGACCCAAAATCTAGGGTTTACTTATAGTGGGCATCCTTGGGATAGGACCCAACAAGAGTGGTCCTTGGGATGATTTCCCCCATATTCAATGGGAAAATTTCTGCTAGGTAAAGAATACCTTTATTTACCACAACATTTTAACACCTACTCAGGATACTGGTCATTGGTTTTCAAAGGAGGCCATGGCCTTGGTAATTTCCTATGGTAATTATTTCATTTAATTCCAACAATATTCATACATTTAGGTGACCAGATTCTTCAGAAAGCCCTACCTATTGCCCAAACACTGCAGGGATAGGATTATTTTATTGGAATACTACAGACAGATCCTGGAGGTCCATACTTATTATGGACTCAAGAAGGTTACCACCATCCCTTTCCCAATCACTTGCAAGAATTACATTTGCAGCCTTGTGGCGGCCAAAGTGGCCGACAATGAATTGAAAAGTCTCAGGATGGTAGAGTTCTACCTGGCGTGGAGAAATTTTGATCTACTAAACAAAATAAATCAAGAATTACTTTGGGCGTCAGTGCCACATGAGCCTCACATGGAGGATTTTTGGGCAGATTTCCAGGATGACTTCGAAGTCTAGAGTAGGCATTATGGAAGAATGAAAAAAGGTATGATGAAGCACATTGGCCTCCAGACCTTTCCAAAGGATTTCTCAGATAACGGGCCTGTTGAGGACCCAGAATACAAATCTAAAGGGATTGATAAGATGGGTCTCCCTCTAGTGGATTGGGACACCCAAAAATTTTTGACAATACAGAATATCACTAAGGATATAGTGAAGCGCAATCACGTGCATTTTTCACTGATATGTAAAAAGAGCACCCACCGAGTTGGTCCATTTTTGGCTCTGGAACGTCCGGGCAGGGCAGAGATAGAGGGAAAAAAAAAAGATAGCACCTTGGCCCTCATTCCATCCCTGGCTCCAGTCCCTTTGATGGAACAACTTAGTGCCCAGATGGAGTTGTCTCGACATCTAGGTGAAATAATCGGTGCCAAACTTTCCCTTGGTCTTGGGGTTGCTTTGATTGGATCTTCCCTTCCTTCAGGCTCCTCTTCACTCATAACACTCATGATCTAGGAAATAGAGATGGAGGATTAGGGTGCGGCTATTCTGGATGTTGGGGCCCCACATCAAATGAGGAGAAGTAGACAAAGAATAAAAAATCCTCCACCAAGCATAGATACAATCCCCAGACTATCAGGGAGTACTCTTGTGGAGCTCATCCCTTCCTCCCCTAAACCTGAAGATCCTCCAGAGGCCTCTCTTCCCCAGGATACTTTCAATGATATCTTTCAAAATGACGACCTTGTAAATTTGTAGGTAGATGTAGAGAGGGTAGTGGAAGAGATCACCACACAGGAAGTAGAGATTATCCTCGGGGAAGGGGAAGGACAAGAAAAATAAGTTGTCCTGAAAAAAGAAGCCTAGGAACAAGAACATGAAAACACACTAGATGTGGAAGAGACACCGGTCCTAGGGACCGAGATAGGAGAGAGGCAGGAACAAGTTGAGTGATTAACTATGGCTGGGGAAACCATACCTTCGGGAACAACCGTACCCCCAGTCATCATGCTCCAAATGCCTCGAGAAAACCTAGGTAACCCATTACCCCAGGTTGTGACATTTGACAAGGTAGTCCCCATAGTGTAGCAGTTAGACTCAGGTCAAACACCTTTTCCCCCTCCAGAAAATAGGCCCCCAAAGGAGAATGTCTTAGAAAAGAACGTCAAAGGAAATCATAAGCAACATGATGTGGGGAAAACCCTGAAAATATGGATACAGACACCATAAGTGCTGGGGAAGGCGGGAACCCCAAAATTACAAATGTAAATACCACTAAGGTGGGAGAAGTGAGAAATCCCAGGAATAAAGAAAAAGAGTCCATGGTGACCACAGATGCTAGGGAAATACAATAAGCCCCCGAAGAGGACCCAAGTATCCAAGTCCTAGCAATAAGACTGCTCACACCCCCACAATGGCTAGTAGAATCAAGGAAGAGATAGGCCCCGGTGGTAATGAGAGTCCCTCTCTCTCTAGCCTAGATGATGGCTTAGAATAAAGATGCCCACACTCCTAAGAAAGCCTGGAACCTCCATACCATTTAGACTGGTTAAGGAGGAAATACCATCGTGGTAGTAGTGACACCTCCCCAAGATAAAGAAGAGGCAGTAGTAGGAGCTTCAGATTACACCATCACAAAATTCTCTCTGGGGAGAAGAGATAAAGAGGGGGAACTAGACCTATTAAGTGAAGCAAACCAGGAAATTTAGGCCTAATATGAAAAGCAAGAACAAAATCTAAAAGAGGCAAAAGAAACAAATGCTAATATTCTCAGGGTTCTTGTAGAGTTGACACAACCATTGGCTATGATTTCTCCAGAGGCCTCCACATCTGGAACACCACTCCCATAGGGTGATATTGATGTGCTAAGGATAATGAAGAAGAAAGTGGAGGCTGTATGAATGGGTAACTAAGTAGGTGGGAGCTGTAAGGTATTTCCTAACAATGACACTCCCAAACCTACACTAGGATAGTAACATCATGGGACAGGTAAACGATGCCATTTCTCAGTGGGAGGGAGAAACAAAGAAGTATGAAGAATGGAATAGTGAGTTGGAAGAACTTATGAATTTTGGGGAAGAAGTCATCATGGATATGGGTAATTTGGGAGGTGAGCATTTTGGGTTCCTCTGGGTCCAACACTCTAGACTTGGTCTTAAAGTTCAGACAAGCAAGAAACTAGTAGCGACTCTAAAGGATAAAGTCTCAGTGATCCAAAATTCATTAAATTTATATGCGACATTCATCATAAGTGTTTTGGTGGTCAATCCCTTTAGCACCAAGACATGTGCTCCAGTGGATTTTGTTTTGAGTAAATTTGATGAAATAATGGAGGCATGGTTCTGGTCCTCTGAAGATTTTGATGGATCAAAGATGTCACATCTCACCTGTATGATGCTCCAGGTGCATGAAACCACAAAGGTGGCTGCAGAGTTTAAGGAAGGTGCCAAAGATGTGGGCGACCAATTGGAGGCTACCAACGACCACTAGGAATGTATTAAAGAGATAAACAAGGAGGGGATTCTCCAGATTTTTGAGGCATTCCAAAAATATAAGGAACAGTGAAGTCTTCTACTCTCTGGATATTTTTTCCAGTAGGGCAAAGTTTTGAAGATATGTTATTCTTTGAGAATAATCTCTCAGACTCTGGAATTATAGGTCCCAGTTTTGTATTCTTTGGCAGTAATCTACGTCAAGGTTCCCCGGAGCCGACTGATCACTATTAGCAATTAATAATGGTGAGAGTGTAGATGATCCAGACAATGATAGATCAGGAAAATGGGATGGTTCTAATAGGCATCTTATTATTACCCTGAGGTGCCACTCTCGCATTTACTACTTGGTATGCATTGAAGACATGGAGCCACAATCAGCATTAATGAGGCATATGGCCTAAGTTACCGAGATAAGAAAGTTTCCTCTATCAGTACCATGGCTCTCTTCTCTAGGATGATTCATCTATATTTCTCTCCTTTCTTCTTCTTCCATCTTAACAGAACTCTATACATCTCAAGATGATTATAAGTGGTTCAGGTAGTACCGGCCACAGATATTGTATTTTATTTAGCAAGTGTACAAGTAGATTAGGTCAAGTGTGTGTATAAATAATAAGATCGATGCCTTAACAAGGGTCAGTGAAATTATGGATTTTTCTATCCTATAGTAATAGAAAATAGTATTTTCAGGTTCATTGCAGCTAGAATTTTACTTTCAGTCTGTTCTTAGTAGCTTAATGCTCCCTTCGAGCCATGAATGTACTCACGAGTGATGCTTGAATCATTTCAAGTTAATGAAAGAAGGAATAACAACTTGTGGCCCTATGTTATTTGTTGTTCTGATCTTCGAAGTTAATGAACATATTTTGTGTTGTATATCTTCTTATGTCCTTCACTCTAGTGTTTTTCATTTAGTTAAATGATCTTATCTCCCTTTGCTATTGAATGCATATGAATCAATGAGTCCTTGTGTATCTGATATTTAGCATTGTTTTCCTGCATTGGACCATTGTTGATGTTTGAATATGTATTGCATGACTATAAGTAGAAGTATACTCTAACTCTGATCTAGCTTTTGTGATTTCTTTGATAAATATAAGATGCTTGGAGGAAATCTCACCCCCTTTTGAAATCCTTGGAAGTGATGAGTAAAAACCAACTATCCCCTCAAACAATATTCACCTACGCAACTTATCTCCCCTGCACCATTGAGACCTAACTACCAGGTGCTTGGAGGCTAGGAGAATTCATTCTGCAGAAAACCTCTACAGGTGGAGTTGGTTGGTACTCCAGTACTTGGTGAAAACTTATCCACTGTTGGCAGAGCCAGTCACAAAGTCCCGTCAACAAAAACTGGTGCTAGAAGGAGGGAATGAGCTCATCTCCCTTGAAATATTTCAATTTCACACTGCCTGAGGGCTCCCCAAGAAGTAGTTTTAGGAACCAAGATTTCCATGGGATAGGGTCATTTTGTCCTTATGCTTTGAAAGAGTCCTCTGATTAACCCCTGATCTTGGAGAGTTTGTAGAACTCGGACCTCCTATCCGAAGAAAAAGGACCCACCAAGCGAGATAGCCATTGAATTTTCTCTGGGGATCTACCACACACCAGAATACCCAAATACCTCAAATAATCCCAAGGAATCACATTCACCCAAGCCAAAACCAAACAGCCCCGATGGCTACCTACTTCAACAATATTGGGTCCCCAATGGGATAGTTCCCCGACACTACTAACAATCTTCCTCTGCACCCAGAGAAGATCTGCCCCAAATACGAGCATCTAGGTCCCCAAACTACAGAAGAACACCTTCAAGCCTACAAAGATGCCATGAATAGACACCAAATACAACATCAAGATGTTGTAACCCAGATGTTTCCATTGTCCCTAGGATAGAATGAGCTGAACTAGTATTTAAACTTGCCTGCCAATTCCATCAATAGTTGGTAAGATATGGAAGATGCCTTTCTGGTGGATTTTTGCATTCACGTGGACCCAACTTGGTCCCACAGCCAGTTCATTTCCATCAAAAAAGAACCAAATGATCCTCTTTCTACCTTCAATCATGGGTTCCAATAGGGTTTGAAGTGGTTCATGGGCCCTTTTATCCCATCCACCGATGAGACTATCCAGACATACCTGAACACTATGGACCCCTTTTTCACTACTCTCCTTTGGAGAACTACTACTGCTAACAATCGGGATACCCTGGCAAAAGTTTACAAGTTAGACCTAGATTTTTCCCATGGATTGAGCAAGGCCCTTGGTAGGATTGGACAAAGTGTACCCTTCAACATGTTACCTAGTGGAACTCCTTACATCAAAGGATACAATCCCAATTTGACGATGGGTGCCCCAATAATGGCCATGGGCCTACCACCGATAGACCAACAGGCTCAGTATATTTACCCATATCAAGCCCAAGAAACCTCAGGTCTGATACTCCTTGGAATTAGCTATAGTAGATGTAACAACCTTTGACACAATCCCTCAGAGCACCTTTCTCCCAATCATCCACAACTGGAAGATTTCCATCCTTGACTCCAGGAGCCGCTGCTACTTTCCCAGGTAACCCACCACCTCAGCCATCACACTGTGACACAACTAACCATCTATTCGCTGAGGTTAAATCCCTCCAGTGATTGGTGTCCTCCTTGAAAATGGACATAGGACAGCTGAAGGTGGGGCCTTCTCTACTCCATAACCCCAATTCCCAGAGCGAGAATGTTTTCTCAAGTCAACAGAATTCTAATTCCGGAGGTCAAAGATACAACAACGGGCCTTGACCTAGCCAACAACAATGGAGAAATAACATGAATACCAGAGGTCCTGTTCCGAATCAAACTACCACTTAGGGTGGTACTAGACCTATTAATTCTATGCAACTCACAAAATTCCACCCCTAACCACATGGTGTAGATTGCATGATACTGGCTTGCATTCCAAGGTGAACTGTGCCACGCTGGAGAAGATCATCCAGATCTCCCAGTCGGATAGACAAATTCTTATTGATCCAAATCCCTCATAATCCTCCCTAGCAGAGCCCCCTCACACTAATTTTATGTGTGAGACCATCTTCTTCGGGAAAAATGAAGAGCACGAAGAAGAACCCAATTTACATGGGTTCTTTGATGAATCTATTCTAGCCTTTGAGACTAATGCATTCACCAAACTATGGACTCCATATAACAGTCAGAGTTAATCTGACAGAGGGCCATCCTACACATTGGTTCCTCCTAAGAGTACCACCCCTAGGGACTCTAACACAAATGATCATTCCCTCCCATCAAAAGGACTTGGCCCTAACCACTCTAGGGATCTAGCTGGGGGGAGCCAACTTTACCCAAAGGGGTGATTTAATATCACCAAGGCATTGGAAAACACCACTACCCCCATGAAATTGATGGAGGTGTTACTTAATTATCTCAAAAAAAATAAGTCCCTCCAACAGCTCTTAGGGAACCCAAAATTTGTTAGTCACCCACCAAAGACTTCACTTTCAATGATGCCAACTCAATAGTCTTTTGGGGAAATACAAAAGATCCTCCCTTCCTGCTAGGCCTAAACATCCAAGAGAAAAACCTATACAATTGCCTTGTGGATTCCGGTGCTTTGGGTAACATTATTACCATGTCCATCTGCCAAAAGCTCGAACCCACTCCCACACCCTCCAAAGGTGCAGTATTTCAATTAGACAAAACTATTGTGAAGATGGTCAATGTGCTGAAGAACGTCCAGATCCAACTCATCCAAGATCCCTAGGTATCCAGCGTCATTGAAATCCACGTGGTTGACATCATGATCATGATGATACCAGGAAAGGGGAAGAAGGTGATGGGATCATTGACCTACCTACCAATGCCATTCCTAAGGGGATGGTCGCTCTAGAATGAATCTTCGATTTGAACCCCGGGGCCTAGACAAGATATCATCCTCCTCTGAAGGAGGAAAATATAAAAAGGTTAAGATCGGTAAAGCTGATGATGAAATTTTTTTCCACATTGGTACCTCCTTCTCCCTAGAGGAGAAGGAGAATATTCTTGCGGTTCTCTGAGAATATATTGATGTTATCGCCTAGGGGTATGAAGATCTCAAAACTTATGATAGCCAAACCTTTCTAGCATAAACAGAGGCTGGTAAACCCTTTGATCGAACCCCTGATCCAATAGGACGTTTAGAAATTACTGTGAACCCGAATCATCTTTCCTATCCGGCATACTACCTGGGTTACCAACCTTATCCCTATATGCAAAAAGAGTGGCGAGATTCGCCTATGTGTGGATTTTCGCAACTTGAACAAAGCATCCAAGAAGGATAATCACCCTGTCCCTTTGTTGGATGAGGTGTTGCAAATTGTAAATGGTTCATAAATAATGTCCTTTCTAGATGGGTACTCCGGGTATAACCAAGTCATGGTTAAATTTTAAGATAGGATTAAAACGATTTTCTCCACCAAGTGGGGGACGTTTGCATACTAGAGAATTCCTTTTGTCCTAATTAATGCTGGGGCCACATTTCAAAAGGCCATGGACATTGCATTCAAAGGTCTACTTAATAAATGCATAATCATCTACATGGATGATTTAACGGTCTTTTCATGGGACAAGCATGATCATCCCACCCACCTGGCTCAGATCTATGAGAGATGTCACTGGTATGGTATTTCCCTTAACCCTAAGAAATGTATATTCAGGGTCACTAAAGGGAAATTACTCGGGCATATTATCTCTAAGAAAGGGATATCCATTGACCCTGAGAGAGTAGAAGTATTGCTAAATTTACAAATGCCCAGTAGTAAGAAGGAAATCAAATCTTTCTTTGGGAAGATAAACTTCATCCGACAGTTCATTATCAGATTCGCCGAGATTGTCAGATCACTCAATGATATGATGAAGAAAGATACTAAGATTGAGTGGAGTTCCAAAGCGAAGCGAGCATTTTCAGATCACTCAATGATATGATGAAGAAAGATACTAAGATTGAGTGGAGTTCCAAAGCGAAGCGAGCATTTTCCCAAGTCAAGAAGACTATAGTGGAAGGCCCATTCTTGGCAAGTCTGAACTACTCCCTCCCATTCCACATTTATTCCTTCGCTTCACTGCACTCTGCTACCGCAGTTTTAACCTAGGAAGTTGAGGGAGGGTAATGACCTATTTCTTTCATGAGATCCCCCTTTAAGAATTCCAAAGTCCTATATACACCATTGGAATTCAGGCCTTTTCTTTAGTCTGGGCCGTGAGGAAATTATGGCACTACATTCTCCGGAGAAAAGTGCATGCCATTATCCCAGACTAGGCTATCAAGTATTTATTGCTACAGAGTTAATAGGGTGAATGCTGAAAGAAATGGTTGGCCATCCTCCAGGAATATGATCTTGAAATGCAACCGATGAAATTTTTTTGAGGCCAAGGACTATGTAAAGCAATGGTAGAGGCCACTCCAAACATTGAATGCCAGACTTACACTATGGAGTCCATCACTCAAGGTCCATGGTATTTTGATCTAGTGCACCTATTAATTAACAACCAGTGCCTAAAGCAGCTCCCTCCTAACAAAATTTTCACCTTGCGACTGAAAAGCACCCACTTCATGATAAAAAATGGGAAGCTTTTCAACAGGATTTTTGAGCGGATTTATCTCTAGTGCGTAGACATGGACCAAGCTGCCAAGATGATAGAGAAAATCCATGGGTAGTATGGAATTGGGCATGGATTAGCTGATTCCACTGCCCATCAGATTCTCTGGCCCAAACATTATTGGCCCTTTATCTTCAAAGACGTTTATGCTCACGTAAGGAAGCCCCAAAACTGTCAAACTGCCGCTTCTCGTGAGCGAAACCAGGCAATGCCTTTACATCCGGTCTTTGAGGTTCAACCCTTCACCGAATGGGAATTTGTATTTATCAGGGAGATAAAACCCAACTCATCCACTAACCACTGTTATATTTTAAATGCTATCGATTACTGTACCCGGTGGTCTGAGGCAATTTGATGCAAAAACAATACTACGGATGTAGTCATCAAGTTCTTGAAAGAGAACATTGTCACAATATTTGGAATGCCTTTTTCTATCGTATGTGACAATGGTGCAACATTTTTTTAGCACAACTTTTAGAATGGACCTATTAGAGAAAGATCACCTTAAAATTTTCTAGCAACTATTATCCACAGGGTAACGATGTCACTGAATCCACCAATAAAAACTTGCTAGAAATAGTCTAACATTTCCTAGAGAAGAATCCCCAGGATTGGCACCAGAAACTCAAGTTCGTGCTTTGGATGGATCACATCAGAATTAAGGCAAGGTTGGGAACTTCTCCATTTAACCTAGTTTATGGCCAAAATCTTGTATTCCCAGTAAAATTACAAATCCCTATCTTGCAATTCATGTAGGAATTCAACACCCGGGATAACATTGTGGAGCTTCATCTCTTGAACCTGGTAAAAATGGAAGAACAAAGAGACATGACACTTGAGCATTTTGTGCATCACCAAGAAGTTGTTAAAAACTAGTTTGACATAAGAGCCCAATACAAAGCCTTTCAAATTTTGAACCTAGTCCTCTTGTGGGACAAAGCCCAGGAGAAGAAGGGAAAGCATACTAAATTTCAAAGGCTCTGGCTTGGACCTTATTTAATCTTGGAGATCTATGGGGCCAACACTTATTGCCTTAGTTCCATGACTAGAGAAGCCATTCCACTACCCGTCAATGGATATTTTCTCAAACATTAATTTGAGTTAAGGCGAGAGGTAAATTTCCCTGAAGTTGTATCATATGTATATATTTCTGCTTGTAAATTTTCTTGGCACTCCTTGGGAGTGTGTTGTCCTTATAGATAGTTGGCAGCTCTCTGGGGCCACTTTCTTTTCTTTGTTTTGTTTTCTATCTTTGGTTTCTTTTCTCTTTGCATGTCTTTCTTTTTTGGGCTCCCGACATGTTTCTTTCTTCTTGTAGACAAGTATGATTCGCATGAAATCTAGTCCCTGGAATGGTGCCTTACACATTTTGGTCAGTCCAAAATCTGTTGTTAGCATGGTGAGGATTTATCCATACTTTGGAGTTATTTTATACACATCATAAAAGCTTATGGGAAATATTCATCAGATTCACATCTCAAAAGTCTTGACATTAGTTAACAAAAAATCATAAAGAGAAAGTAATCATATGATCCTTGAGGGTAGAGCAGTTGCATTTGTTATTGGCCATATCAAAAAAATCAAAAGAATATCCTGGGTCTAGAACATCTCTCCCATTCAGTAAATCAAAATGGATGGCAAGGTGAAATAATTACCTACATGAAAATTAGCTAAGCTTAAGGTTCATGGTGAAAGGAGTACCGCCTTCCCCATCTTCAAAATAAAAGTGAAAGAAAACTGGAGAATAGAGAATTCTGAGATCTAGGGGATTGTGCATGATATAGTGATTTTGGTCTAATGCACTTAGTTCCATCTCTCTATTTCTCTCAAAAATCATCGGCTTGATTTTTTTCCAAAGAACACACTTCACAACTGACAAGAGAGTGAAGGATTGAATCATGGTGAGTTAGATTTTCTCAAACACCCCGCACCTTGCAAGTGAAATTCTTTAGGTAATGATGAGTCCCTATTTTTCTAACCATAGATTCTATGGTTCTCAAATGCACTAAGGCATTCATCCCAGCGAGTCACCATTTGTTATTCCCTACATACCTGTCCCTACATTTTTTTGGAAAAATGTTGGGTCCACCTTTTTTTTCTTTTGGTTCTTCCTTTTGTTTTTTTTCATCCCTTTTTCTTTCCCTGACCTTTGCCTTTGCGCAACCATTTTTGTCACCTCCTTTTGGTTTTCCACACTCCGAGACCCAGTCCCAGAGTGTTTTGTTCCTTTAGGCCAGCTGAGTTCAGGACCCTTGGATTCTTGTGCCATTACTTCCTCTTTAGTTGGAGGGTTTGGTCACATGGGATCCTTGAGCCTAGAGTCCAGAAGTTTTCCTTTTTCTTGGGATTTACAGAAGGGAATGGTGCTTTTTAATCCTGTCATTGTTACACTTACTGCAAACAATTTACCCTTGGAGCAAATTAAGAGAAAATTGTGCGATTTAACAACGAGCTAAGTGCGATTTTCTTCAAGTGATTAATAGTTCATTTGGGTTTGAACCTGTGCATGTTTCAAGATATCCTGTAGGGTTCTCGGTGTGTTCATGGGTTTTGAAAAGCTATTCATTTGTAGAGCACCTCCCATGCCCTTCCTTTCGCATCTCTAGTTTTTAGGTAGGTCCTTCTGACCCTTCTCTTTCCTTTTTCATTTGCACTTTGTTCCTTCTATTTGGGGCTTTGTTTTCTTTGTATTTTGGTCTTTGTTGTCACCTCCCATTTCTGGGATGGATCTACAAGAGGGTTGTTCGGCCTCTGTGCATTTTTAGATAGTGTAAAATAATTATAGATTTCTGTAAGCCTTTGTAAATTTGTAGGTAGTGGTTTGTAGGTTAGTTGTAAATTTGTTTGCGCTTGTGGGTAGCCTATGTAAATATTGTTCTTTGACCTCTTGTTGATAGTGTTCATAGTGTGAAATTTTCATGTAGTTGTCCCTAAATTCATGTACATGGTCTATACATTTCTTTGATTCCTACCCGTCCCATGATGAGCTCACCACACCCTCTACATCGTTTGATCAAATTTGAGCTCGCCCACTTGGCTTTCACTGGACTCGAACTCGTCACCTTGCCTATTCGAGTTGTGGCCTTTCTCTCTCCTCCATCGCTTCATCATTAATGGTAAGATTAATTCACCATACATGAGCATTTAAAACCATCCCAAGTGGCATTCACTCCATTCATGTTAGGACAAATATCACAATAAATTACATTACTACATTCATTTCATGACCACGTGACAGCCCACGTCAGCCCAGTATGACAAATTGCCTGGTTATTTCAATAACGGTTAGTTTCTCCAAACTTCGGGTTCCGCGTAATCCCAAAGCCTTCATCTCATTTTCTGCATGAACCAAGATCCCTGGGACCCTTGGGTATTGATCAAATTTGAAGTAAGTTATTTTTTTTATTGCATTTTTGGAATTTGATATAAACTAACGTATTCTCAAGGATATGTGCGAAATGGTGATGAAATCTCCAGAAATGAGAAATTTATTATATTTTATTATTTGTATTAACGGTTGTCCGATCTTGTAGGTTGTGAATAACTCATCAAGAAACATGTCTGAAGTATCCTCCCCTCCCGGAAGTTCAAAAATCCCATCCACTTCAACAAGGGCGGCCACCAAGAAAAAGGCTGAGAAAGCATTGGAAAAGCTCCCACTCACATCAAAATATCTGAAGGATGATGTCATCATGGGATCCAAGGTGGATTCCAAATTACAACAAATCACCGACATAGAGGTTGGAGCATGGGATGAAATACAGGGCCTTGTAAGGATAATGTTCAATCAGCGCACTGCTAGAGATAATATGGCAAAGAACATGGTCACCTTTGGCATAATAAAAGTTTCCTGCTTCCCCTACTTTGTGTAGGCCCTGGAGTTGATTCTCACCTTGGTGAAACATTACAACACAACCATCCAGGTTTTTATGCTTGTTTCTTCCCTTCCTTTGTGCTTCCCAATGTGCATAGTGTCCCTTGATGCTGCCACTTATGTTTCGAGACTGGGGATCCCCCAGTTTTCCAATTCTATCATTATCTCTTGGGCCGTGTCATTGTTGGAGTTCAACAATGTTTAATAGGCTACCCAACAAGACCTTAACACCCACTAGCTGAAGAATCCAAAGAAGGATTACAATAAAATGAAGTTGGAGATCCCCTACACGGACTTCAAAGAATGCATAATAGCGTGGATCATCTTCATATGAAAGGTCTTCAGGGAACCACATTTTCAAGAATTTTCAGCCTGGATGTACTACTTTCTATACAACATCACCACTAATGGGCAAAATTTTGGTTGGGAAACCATTATTTCCAATCATGTGGACTACCAACTAAACAAAGTAAATGAGACATCTAAGTTCCATATGATTTCTTATATTCTATGGGCACTGGCACAACATAGACCCAAAATCTAGGGTTTACTTATAGTGGGCATCTTTGGGACAGGGCCCGACCAGAGTGCTCCTTGTGATTATTTCCCTCATATTCTATGGGAAGCTAACTTCCCCAATTTCTACTGGGTAATTGATACCTTCATTTACCACAACATTTTAACACCCAATCAGGATGCCGGTTACCAATTGTCAAAGGAGGCCATGGCCTTGGTAAGTTCCTATGGAAATTATTTCATTCAATTCCAACAACATTCATACATTTGGGTGACTAGATTCTCCAAAAAGCCCTACCTATTTCCCAAACACTACGGGGATATGTAAAGCCCTACCTATTTCCCTACTTATTATGGACTTAAGAAGGTTACCACCATACCTTTCTCGATCACTTGCAAGAATTACACTTGCAGCCTTGTGGTGGCCAAAGAAGCCGATAATGAATTGAAAATTCTTGGGCTGGTAGAGTTCTACCTGGTGTGGAGAAATTTTGATCTGCTAAACAAAATAAATCAAGAATTACCTCGGGCATTAGTGCCCCATGAGCCTTGCATGGAGGATTTTTGGGCGGATTTCTAGGATGACTTTGAAGTCCATAGTCGACATTATGGAAGAATGACAAAAGGTATGATAAGGCACATTGGCCTCCAGACCTTTCCAAAGGATTTCTCAGAAATTGGGCCCGTGGAGGACCCAAAATACAAATCTAAAGGGATTGATAAGATGGATCTCCCTCTAGTGGATTGGGACACCCTATAAATTTTGATGATACAAAATATCACTAAGGATATAGTGAAGTGCAGTCATGTGCATTTTTTATGGGTATGTGAAAAGAGCACCCGCTGAGATGGTCCATTTTTGTGGGAGTCTGCTTCTGGATCTGGAACATCTAGGTAGGGAAAAGATAGAGGGAAAACAAAAGACAGTACCCTGGCCCTGGTTCCATTCTTGGCTCTAGTCCCTTTGATAGAACAACTTAGTGCCCAGATGGAGTCATCTCGACGGCTGGGTGAAAAAATCAACATCATACTTTCCCTTGGTCTCAGGGCCACTCCGGTTGGATCTTCCCTTCCTTTATGTTTCCCTTCACTCACAACACTCATGAGCTAGGAAACAGAGATGGATGATGAGGGTGCAGTTATTCTAGATTCTAGGGCCCCACATCAAACAAGGAGAAGGAGACAAAGAACATAAAATACTCCACCAAGCACATATACAAGCCCCAGACTATTGGGCAGTACTCCTATGGAGCTCATCCCTTCCTCTCCCAAACCAGAAGATCCTCCGAGGGCCTCCCCTCCTCGGGATAATTTTGATGATATCTTTCAAACTAATGACCTTGTAAATTTGCAAGTAGATGTGGAGAGGGCGGTGGAAGAGATTGCCACACAAGAAGTAGAGATTATCCTTAGGGAAGGGGAAGGATAAGAAAAATAAGTTGTCCTAGAAAAAGAAGCCCGAGAGTAGGAATAGGAAAACACACTAGATGTTGAAGAGACACCAGTCTCGGGGATTGAGACAGGAGAGAGGCAAGAACAAGTCAAGTGATTGACTATAGCTGGGGAAATTGGACCTTCAGGAACAAGCGTACCCTTAGTCATCATGCTAAAAATCCCTCTAGACACCCTAGGTAACCCGTTACTCTAGGATACAACATTTGAAAAGGCGGTCCCTGTAGCATAGCAGTCAGATGCAAGTCAGACACCTTTGCCTCCTCCAGAAAATAGGCCCCTGAAGAAGAATGTCATAGTAGAGAATGTTGAAGGAACTCAACAATAGAAGGATGTGGGGAAAACCCTAAAAATATGGATACAAACACCATAAGTGATGGGGAAGATAGGAACCCCAAAACTACAAATATAAATGCCACTGGGGTGGGAGAAGCAGCAAATCCCAAGAATAAAGAAAAAGAGTCCATAGTGACCACAGATGCTAGGGAAACATAGCAAGCCCTCGAAGAAGACCCAAGTATCCAAGTCCTAGCAATAACACCACTCACGTTGCTATAATGGCTAGTGAAATCAAGGAAGAGAAAGGACCCAGTGGCAATGAGAGTCTCTCTCTCTCTGGTTGAGATGATGGCTCACAATCAAGACACCCACAAGCCTAAGAAGGCCCAGACCCTCCATACCATTCGAACTAGTCCAGGAGGAAATACCAACATGGTAGTAATGACACCTCCCATAGATAAAGAAGAGGCAGTAGTAGGAGCTTTAGATTACATAATCACAGAAGTCCCTCTAGGAAGAAGAGATAAACATGGGGAACTGGACTTGTTAAGTGAAGCAAGCTGGGAAATTCAGACCCGGTATGAAAAGAAAGAACAAAAACTAAAAGAGGAAAAAGAAACAAATTCTAATCTTCTTGGGCTTCTTGTAGAACTAACACAACCATTGGCTGTGATTCCTCTGGAGGCCTCCACATCAAAAACACCACTCTTGAAAGGTGATATTGATGTGCTAAGGACAATGAAGATGAAAGTGAAGGCTGTGGATGAAGGGTTAACTGAGTAGGTGGGAGCCATAAGGCATTTCCTAACAGCAACACTCGTGGACCTACAGCAGGCCAGTAACATCATGGGCTAGGTAAATGGTGTTGTTTCTCAATGGGAAGGAGAAACAAAGAAGTATGAAGAATGGAAGAGTGAGTTGGAAGAACTTATGAATTTTGGGTTAGAATCTGTCATGAAGATGTGTATTTTGGGAGGTGAGCATTTCGGGTTCCTTCGGGTCCAACACTCCAGACTTGGTATTAAAGTTCAGACAGGAAAGCAACTGGTAGCGGCCTTGAAGGATAAAAGTATTAGTGATCCAAAATTCATTAAATTTATATGTGGCATTCATCATAAGGGTTTCGGCCGTCGATCCCTTTAGCACTGAGAGATGTGCTCCAGTGGATTTTATTTTGAGTAAATTTGATGAAATAATGGAGGCACCATTCTGGTCCTCCAGAGATTTTGATGGAGCAAAGATGTCATGTCTCACTCGAATGATGCTCCAGGTGCATGACACCACAAAGGTAGTTACAAAGTTTAAGGAAGGTGCCAAAGATGTGGGCAACCTATTGGAGGCTGCTAATGACCACTGGGAATGCATTAAAGAGATAGATGAGGAGGGGATTCTTTAGATTTTGGAGGAATTCCAAAAATATAAGGAATAGTGAAGTATTTCGGTCTCTGGATATCTCCATCGACAGGGCAAAGTTTTGAGGATATGTTATTATTTCAGAATAAGCTCCCAAACTCCAGAACTCCAGGTCCCAATTTTGTATTCTTTTGCAGTAATCTATGTCAAGGTTCCCCAGAGATGACTGATCAGTGTCAGAAATTAATAATGGTCAGAGTGCATATGATCCAAACAATGACAGATCAAGAAAATGGGATGGTTTTGATAGGCGTCTTCTTATTCCCTGAGGTGTCACTCCCACATTTAAAACCTAGTGCACATCAAAGATAGGGAACCAAAATCAACATTAATGAGGCGTATGGTCTAAGTTACTAAGATAAGAAAGTTTCCTCTATCAGTACCATGACTCTCTTCTCTAGGATGATTCTACTAGATTTCTCCCCTTTCTTCTTCTTCTGTCTTGTTAGAACTCTATACATCCTAAGATGATTATAAGTGGTGTAGGTAGTACCTGCCACAGATATTTTATTTCATTTAGAAAGTGTAGAGGTAGATTAGGTAAAGTCTGTGTATAAATAATAAGACTGATGCCTTAACAAGGGTCGGTTAAATGGAGGATTTTCTATCCAGTAGTAATAGAAAATATCATTTTCAGGTTCATTTCAGTTAGAAGTTTACATTGAGTTTTTTCTTAGTAGCTTAATGCTCCCTTGGAGCCATGAATGTACTTGTGAGTGATGCTGGAATCATTTTAAGTTAATGAAAGAAGGAAGAACAACTTGTGGCCCTATGTTATTTGTTGTTCAAATCTCCGAATTTAATGAACATACTTTGTGCTGTATGTCTTCTTATGTCCTTCACTTTGATATTTTTCATTTAGTTAAAAGATCTTATCTCCCATTGCTATTAAATGCATATGCATCGCTGATTCCTTGTGTATATGATATTTAGTGTTGTTTTCCTGCATTGGAGCATTGTTGATGTTTGAATATGTATTGCATGAATATAAGTAAAAGTATACTCTAACTCTGATCTAGCTTTTGTGATTTCTTTGATAAATCTAAGATGCTTGGAGGAAATCTCACCCCCTTTTTAAATCCCTAGAAGTGATGAGTAAAAACCAGCTATCCCCTCAAACAACAGTTACCTACCCAACTTATCTCCCGTACACCATCAAGACCTGACTACCAAGTGCTTGGAGGCTAGGAGAATTCATTCTCCAGCAAAAATCTATAGGCAGAGTTGGTCGGTACTCCAGTACCCAGTGAAAACTTATTCCCTGTTGGCGGATCTGGTCACAAAGTCCCATCAACAACCTACTCATTCCATTGGAACTTAGATTTCATACCCCCTTTTATGGTATCTAAAATAGGTGCACTGATTTCACTAAACTGCCACATGAACTTCCTATAGAACTGTGCTAATTTATGGAAGCTTCTTACTTATGTAGCTGAATTTTCTATAGGCCAATTCAAGATTGCATCCACTTTGATTGTATCCACCTTCAAGTTACCCTTTGTGATAATAAAGCCTAAGTATACCAACTCTTATTTCATGAATTCACTCTTTTCCAAGTTGATTGTCAACTTTTCCTCGTGCAACCTTTTCATAACCATTTGCAGATGTCTAAGATGATCCTCTTTTGTTTTATTGAACACTAGGATATCATCTATGTACACTACAAGCCATTTTCCAATGAAGTCCTTCAAAACCTCATTCATCAATCTCATAAATGTGCTTGGGGAATTTGACAACCCAAAAGGAATAACAAGTCATTCATAAAGTCCTTCGGTAGTCTTACAAGCAGTCTTCCACTCATCTCACCCTTTGATTCTTATCTGATGATATCCACTTTTAAGATCTATCTTGGAGTAATATCTAGCTCCACTGAGAAAATCCATCAAAACTTCTATCCTCAGTATGGGAAACTTGTACTGAATAGTGATCCTATTTATGACCCTGGAATCGGTATACAACCTCTAAGTACCATCCTTCTTTGGGGCTGAGACTGTGGGAACACCACATGGACTTATGCTCTTTCTAATCAATCCTTGTTCAATTATTTCTTGGATTTGGCTAGCAATTTATGCATTTTGTTGTGGGGTCATTTTATAAGCATCTTTGTTTGGAAGTGAGGATCCTGGGATGAAATCAATCTGATAACTAATAGTCCTCTCAAGTGGTAGGGTATCTGGTTGACCATTACTAACTATGGTCTAGTATTGATTTAACAACCTTTGGATTTCTAAAGGTAACTCTTCTCTCTTATTTCCCTCTTCATTCTTCAGTTTCAAAACTAAAGAAAAACCCACTCTATCTTCTTCTTCCAATGTCTTAAATATTTCCTTCTCACCAACCAATAGTAGGTTAGGACCCCCTTTCTTCTCTACACCTTCTTCCAAGATTGACTATACCTTGAAATTCACTCCATCTTTCTTAAAGGAATAGGATTTCTTAACTCCATCATGCATTGCAGCTCAGTCGAACTACCAACTTCTACCCAATAATAGTTGACAAGCATCCATGGGCAGGATATCAGACAAAAATTGGTCCTTATATCTCCGTATGGAAAATTCTACCCAATCTTGTTCATTAACTAATACATGTTGATCTTTATTAAACCAAGTAACCCTATAAGGATTAGTATGAGGAATCCTTTTTAACTTTAGCTTTTCAATAGCTTCTAATGAAACTATGTTATCAATAGAACCTAAATCTATGATAACTTTATAGACCTTACTGAGTACCTTGCATTTGACTCAAAAAATGATCTTCTTTGGCTTGGCTCTTCTTTGTTGGGTTCTTTGAGGAGTGTTATGCGAATCATCAAATTCTATCCCATCTCAGAATTTAGTGCAACTTCTGCTATCTTTCTGCTAGAAGACTCTTCTTGCACATAGTGGACTCTCTTCTCTCCTCCTTGTGATGTAGAACTCTTTTTAGGACACCGATATGTAGGATGCCCAAATTGTTGACAGTTGTAACACTTCATTGAAGAGAAATAAGATCATATTCCTTGTTTATTGGTTCTTCTTCTTGAATTGTTATTTGAACTTATTCCTGTATTGTAACTACCTCTTGTGTTATTGTATTCTCCTTGATTCTCAATGATTTTGGACTCACTTTGATTCTTAGCTTCAAAATTCCTTCCTCTATATCCCCCTCTATGACCTATGTTGTCTCTTCCTCTTCCTTTGTTGGTTGAATCTTTCTTTTTTTGAACTTCTCCTCTACCTTGAGGGCTAGTTGATAACATTGGTGTACTATCTTGGGGATTAAGAGACTAATTTCCTCTTGGATACTCCACTTGATACCATTCATATACCTAGCCACTTTTAGGCTTCCTTCTTCCATTACATGAGACCTTAAGCATAGCTTGTGAAATTCTTCTGTGTAGGCACTAACTTCCAAGTCTTTTTGTCCCTGATTCAGTCTCTTTTTGTGTAACTACATTTCATATTCATTAGGAAGATAATTTTCCTTCATTTTGGACACCACACCTTTCCAACTAGTTATGGGATTATTTCCTTCTTTAGTCTTTTTATCTTGGACAAATTTCCACCAAGTGAGAGAAGTTCCTCTCAATCTTGCCTTAGCAATTCTTACTTTCTGAGCTTTGGTCACACTGTCATAGTCAAAGTGGTTCTCATGACCTTCTATCCACTCCATGATTAATTTTGGTTCCATCTTTCCACTAAATAGAGAGACACCTTCTAAGGACTTACCTCCCATTTCCTTCAATGCCTTCAAGAATGACTCTTCTTGAAGCACAAGGCTTGGCTCTAGTATTATATCTTCTTTGGCCATTGATTTACCCTTTCCATCAGCTTCCTTCTGTATGCACCCTAAAATGGTCGCCTAGACTTTGGGCCCCATTTCTCAATTTATCAAATCCCTGAATCAATATTTTCAAATATCAACAATATCAATTATATCAATTTCCTTGATCAAATCATAATCAATTCAATATTTCCTAAGGTTTGAGCCTTATTTAATTTAAAAGAGAAAAAATAAAAATAAAAATCTTATTGAATTAAGAGAGCATGCTCTCTTTTAATTAATTAAAAATCTCTTTTAATTAAATAATAAAATCACTTTATCCTAAGCCTTTATTTAATTAAAAGAAATTTCCTCCTCTTTTATTTAAATAAAAAATCCCCACTTTGCTTCTTATCCTATGTTGAACAAATAAAGCATTATTCTTATTTTATAAAAAGGGAAAAAGCACTTTTTGTCTTATGTGGGACACAAAAGTCAACTCCTATTTTCCTATTGGAGGATATTTGTGCACAAGGATCAAGCTTCCTTTTT
>MU217198.1:7411-19364 GCA_018584345.1 Thuja plicata | reverse complement strand
AATAAGATAAGCTTATTTCTAAGTCGGCCTTTCATGAGTAAACAAAATATTACTGAGTCGGTAGAAGCTCGGGTTCCTCAAGCTGGCTCGGTGATCTTCTGATACTCAGCATCCACTACAATACTCAGCATCATCATGCTCTCGGTAAGAGTAGAGGCTCAGTCCATACTAGTCCCAAAGTGTAGCTTGGAACTCAGTAGCCGCTGGTGACTCGGTAGCTATAGTGTCACTCAGTAACCACTGGCGACTCGGTGGTAACTGACTTCTTGGTTGGCTTCAACTGATGGCTCGGTAGTTACGGTGAAGCTCGGTGACTACCATCTGCTCAGTACATGTTGCTCTTCTCGGTAAACACTGCTGAACTATTCATATGCTCGGTGACCACTGTTCTGCTCGGTATGAACTGTTTAACTGCTGAGCTTTACAATGTGATTACTGAATGCTCGGTATAAGCTGTGAACTGAGTGATGAGCTCGGTAAGCATACAAAATCGAATAAGTGTTTTCACTGATGAAAAATATAACATAATTCCAACAGACTAAGGATTAATTGGAGAAGGCTACTGAATATGAAAAGAAACTATTTTCATGTAATATGGTTGCAAGGGAATCTTTGATCAACACACTTTCTGAAGGTGAATTCACAGAAGTAAAAGACTTAGATTTTGCACATGAGATTTGGACAAGATTGGAGGCACTGTATGAAGGAGATAAGTTTAAAAAATAGGAAAAGCTATAGAACTAGAAGAAAAAGATGGAATCAATGAAGATGAGAGAAGATGAGAAAATTAGGGCATATGGACAAAGAATTACTGAATTGGTTACTAGAATTAGAAACTTTGGAGGTTATTATAGTTAGGAAGAAGTGATTACAAAGATACTCAGATTTTTGACACCTGCATATAGAACCAAAGTAAAAGCTATAGAGGAGATTATACCTTTGACACCGAAATTCACTAGAGAAATGTTGATTGGAAAGCTAACTACTTTTGAGGCCACAGAATTGGGAGATACTTTACCTAAAGTTGAGTCAACATTCAAGGCAACTGTGCATAAGAGAAAAAAGACCTTATTTGGAATTGTGAGCACCAACAATTGTGAACTAAGAGAAGAGCCTCGATAATATGATGAGGAATGTGAACATATACAAGAGGAAGAAAGAAAGCTAGATGAAGTGGTAGCATTGATCGCTAGAAGAGAGAAGAGAGGTAAGGGTAAATTTGAAGGCAAATTACCTTTGAAATATTTTTCATGTACCAAGATTGGTCATTTTGCATCTAGATGTCCTACAAGGGTTCCTAAGCACAAACCTAAGTTTTACAAACCAAAGTATCATAAAGACAAGGAATATTATTATGCTAGTGAGGGTATTTCTGATGATGATGGTGACTATGATGAAATTGGATTTATTGTTATAAAGGATGATGAAGCTCTACATGTGGAGAAAGCCTTAGTATCTCATGTTGAAAAAAAATCTGAATGGGTTATAGATAGTGGTTGTTCACATCATATGACTGGAGATAAAAACAAATTTGTGAGTTTGAAAAGATATGATGGTGGTGTTGTTAGATTTGGTGACAATAATCCTAAACTTATGATTGGAGTGAGATCTATTTCTCTGGATGGAAAGACAAATACTAACAATGTATTACTTGTTGATGGACTTAAGCATAATATATTGAGTGTTGGACAATTAGTGGATAAAGGTTATCAGTTGAAATTCATTAATGGAAAATGCTCTATCAGAATTAAATCAAGAGATTTGATCACATCTGGTACTAAATATAGAGGTAATGTATTTGAATTGAATACATCTAAAGATACTTGTTTTATTGCGAAGGTTGATGACAGTTGGCTATGGCATAACAGATTTTGTCATGTTAACTTTGATAACATTGTTAAGGAAAGTATGACTAATGTTGTGAGAGATATACCTAAGATTGTAAAGCCATCTAACACTATGTATAGAGAGTGTGTTATAGGGAAGCAGACCATAAGTAGTTTTAAAATAAAATATTATTTAGCAAAAGGAAAGTTGTATATGGTGCATACACATTTGTGTGGTCCTACAAGAAAAAGATCATATTATGGTGAAAGGTTCAGTGTACTTTATGTTATGATATAGATTGCATTATTTGTTCTTTCTGTTGTGATAAGGGTTGTATTTATTACAGTGAAGTTTGAAGCATTTAATGAATTGTTGGATGCTATCATTTTTGGAGGCAATGATAAGATGAGTAAGAAGTTCTCTAAAGAAATGGAAAATTAATTTGAGATGTCAATGATTGGTGAAATGAATTTTTTTCTTGGTTTGAAAATTAATTAGAGTAAGAATGAAATTTTTATATCTTAGACCAAGTATCTTAAGTAAATGTTGAAGAAGTTTGGAATGGAAGATTGTAAACCTATTGGAACACCTATGGTGACTGGACACAAACTGACTAGTAATGATGAGACTCAAAGTGTTTTTTTAGAAAAAGTATAGATCTATGATTGGTGGTCTAAAATATATAACTCACACTAGACCAGATATTACCAATGCAGTTGTTATTATGGCAAGGTATCAAGCAGATCCCAAAGACACATCTTGCTACTGTGAAAATCATTTTTAGATATTTCAAAGGAACAACATAATATGGATTATGGTGTGAAAAATAAGATGATTTTATTTTACAGGCTTATACTGATGCTGATTGGGTAGGAAATGTGGATGACAGAAAGAGTACTAGTGGTGGTGCATTTTTCCTTGGGAAAAGGTTAGTTTCTTGGTTGAGCAAGAAGCAGAACTGTATTGCTTAATCTACAGCTGAATCAGAGTATACATTGCTGCTACAGTAAATTGCAAACACATTTTTTGGATGAAATAAATACCTAAAGGACATTGGAATAGTTTTTGAAGAACCAATGGTTATCCATTGTGATAACACCAACATAGTGAATATGTCGAAGAATCCTGTTATGCATTCAAATACTAAACATATTTCTATTAAGTATCATTTCTTGAGGGAGAAAGTTGCAAATAAAGAAATTAAACTGGAATATATTAGCACAAAGGAACATATAGCAGATATATTTACAAAACCTTTGCCAAAAGATGCTTTTGAGTATCTCAAAAGCATGCTTGGGGTCAGATCCCCCCTTGTGATAATTAATTAATGCAGATATGTATCATTCCAATGGATTTCAGAGCAATATCATTTTCTAGACTTGATGTATGGTTCTACTCCTCAAAGGGAGTGATCGAAGGAACACTAGAGCACATTTGGGTGATCTTGCACTTGGCTGTTGGACATGAAGATTTGAAAAAGATACAAAATATTATAAATGAGTTATGGAACCCTTTGCCATTGCTGCTAAAGGGGGAAGGAATCTATGTCAAAATCCCTACTATTTTGGGGAGATTTATCTTGAGGATATTGAGAAGATTGTATTTAGAGGAGAAAGTATTTTTGAGTTGATTTTGGGTTGATGGATATTCCCATATGTTTCCATCAATGCCAAAGGGGGATATGGTTGGATGATATGAGTTTTGGGTACTGATCATGCTGTTGAAATTTATGTTTTGTCACTGATGTCAACATATATTTCTATGGAGAGAACAAACTGGTTACATGACTGGAAAAAGTGCACAGACACTGTACAGATGTTTCAGAATGATCAAAGTTGGTTATATGAAGAAGGATGTTTTTTAACCTTATCCCTAAGGTCTCTTGGGTGTATTTTTCATATTGAAGATGTTACAGTTGATTTGGTGAGGACTAGCTTCTGTCCTGTAACTTTGATGCTTGACAGAGCATGTCTCTGTGTTTTTGGTATATCTTACTGGTGAAGATATTTCAGATGAAGCGAGCTTACTGAAGGACTGTAGACATATTGTGGATTATTGGGTTATGTTAGATTGGTGTGAGAATTCTAGTGATGTTGACTGCGATGTTTATTATGGAGGAGACCTATTTCATGGTCCACTTATGACATGTAGAGTGTAATATGAATTGTGAGCGTGGATTGCAAATCTGGGAGTATAAATGATATATTTTATTTGATGTTTACTTGTTATAGGTACTGTGTGTATCTTAGCAATGGGTTAAACAATTATTTGTATATTGGGAAAGCCTAATTGGCTGACCTAATTAATTATTTGTGTATTAGGAAAGCTTAACTGGATGACCAAATGAATTATTGTAATAGGGTATATATGAGTGATCTTTTCTTTTGGAAAGATGTGGTAGAGGAAGATATTAAAAAGGAAGAGAAGTGAAATATGTGAGGCTTGTTTAGCTATTGGATGTACATCAGAGTTAGTGATAAGAATACTTCATTGGAACTAACCAAGGAAAGATAGTTTCTATTAGACAGTTCATTGGATTGTATATTCCTATATACACTTATTTGGATTGTGGATCCTTGAGGGTGGCTTTAACCTTCTTTGGGTAGTGTGCCTGGGTAGTGAACCTACTACTTTTCTTGACTCCTAATAGGGTCTGTCTCCTAATAGGGACTGTGTACTATAATGTTGTAATAATCTCCTAATAGAGATAAATATTTTAACATGGATACTATACTCTCAGTACATTATTTGTGGTTGCCGGGGTTTTACCTTTAACAGGGTTTCCTCAACAATAAGTATTGTGTTATTGTGTTGGAATTTACTGTGTTATCATTTGCATTGTAGTTTTGGTTTATAAAGTTTAAAATTTAATAATATATATCACAACTGATTCACCCCCCTTTCAGTTGTCTTAAGGACTATGACTCCTAACACTATCAATATTTCTTCCAAAGACACAATGCTTTCAAAAAATAAAATTCAAAGATTTTAAGTTTTGAAGTAACTCACGGTTTACCAGTACCTTTAGCCCTTTCTCACTCATATGAACCATTTGTTGATGCTATAAATGAGTACATTCATCCACTTCCTTAGATACCACCATCGCTTGACTTACATTGGTACATTCTTCTAGCATATAAAGGTTTCCAAATTTTGGAGCATTCATGACCACTAAAATGACCTTGGATACTTTAAGTACTCCACTTAAAAAGAGAATTTATAACAATTAGAATCCAAAACACCCAAGGAAATCAAATTTGTTTTTCATTCTGGTACATTTCTTACCTTTGTTAATGTCTTTTTAACATCATCAAGCATCTTGATTCTAATAATTCTAATATAAACAATCTTACAAGAAGCATTATTTCCCATAACAATAACACCTCCATCAATAGGTTGAAAAGTGGAAAACCAAATCCTATGTGGACATATGTGATCTTAGAAGCTCCAAAATCTAAAATCCATTAATCTTGTTACTATATGATATTTCAAATAGATATCACTTCACCAATCATACCTGAATTTTCCTCAATTGGATTCACTTCCTTTTTGGATTGATCATTCTCTTTCTTTCTTTTCCAACAATATTTCTTGAGATTCCTTATTTTATTGCAATATCAACATTTACCCTTAATCTTTTTTATTTTTTACTTGGATATGGATTTATCTCTTGAACCCTCCTCTCCCTTTTTCTTTTGTGTGGATTGACCTTAGTCACCATTGGTTATGGTGTGGAGGTTTCTGTATTAGACTTCCTTCACACCTCTTTAGACTAAAAAGTTGCCACACCAGAATCAAATTCAAGAGAGTGATTTGTACTTAAATTAATAGAAGTGGCTAAGTGATTCCAAAATTTAGGCAAAGAGCATAACAATGTCACTACTTTATCCTCATCTTTGATTTTAGCATCTGTACTATGCAATTAACAAATTAGAGTATTGAAAACATTTAAATGATCAACAATTTTTGTACCCTCCTTCATTTGCAAACTCTACAGTTGCCTCTTGAAGTAGATTAAGTTTTTCATCGATTTTTTCATGTAGAGACTCTCCATTCTGCTCCATAAACTTGCTCCTGTATTTTCTCCAACAATATTAAAGAGAACCTCATATGCCAAACATAAATGAATTCTTCTTACAACTCTCATATCTAGATCTTACTAGTCTTCATCAGACATATCGGTCAATTTCTTTGATTTTCTAGCCAATGCCTTGTGTAATCCCTTCTACACTAACAAATCATGTGTTTTGAGCTTCCATAGCTCTAGTTATTTTTCCATTAAATTTCTCCACCTTGAACATAACATTTGAAACCTTTTCCATTTGATGCATAAAAAAATCAACACCAAATTTTAGCACAATCACTGCAAAAATAATTTCTTTGATACCACTTGTTAGGTATGCAGAAGCGAAAACTCTAGATAGTTAAACACTTAAATATTACACAACAAGTTAGATGCAAATAAATATTGAAGAAATCAAATGGAATGACAAAGAAACACATGAAACATAGATTTACATGGTAAAACCTTGACAAAATACCAAGGAGATATCCATGAGGCAAGGTATTGGTATTCTTAATGCTCTAGATAAAAATTACAAACTTCATAGTTGCTTCTCTCTTGCAACCTAAATTTACAAATTACAACAATAATGATCTTTGTCTTCATATGCAACTTAAATATATACAAAAAACCTTCTAATTGAATTTAGAAATATTCTCACAAAGAAGTTTTTCTTTCTAAAGGTAGAAGAAATTAGAGATTTCTGAGTTCTATTATTTTCATTTTGAAATTATTGTCATTATTCATCAATACCTCCTTTTGTTGTCAATGTATTTTATTTTTCACCACAAAACATAAGGTAATATAGTAATGAAGAATATTATAATACAATATGAAGGACTTGATATTAAAATTAATCATAATTGAGTTCTATCTTTAATTTGTAAGCTTAGTATTTTAAGAAATAAATAAAATGAGAAGAAAGAAATAAAATTGTATAAAAAAGGTATGATTTCAAAATTTCATTGCTTAAATTATTTATTTATTTATATTTATTTATCTATTATGAATTTTTAAAATAATATAAAAAATATATTAAATAAAAATCTACTTAATTGTAACAAAACAAATAGGTCGTTGATTTTTTTTGTATTAATAATAAGGGTTTTAGAGTACATATCAAAGCAAAATACAAAAAAAGACCAGAGGTAGAGCCTCACACAGAAAGCGCCAACATTTTAAAATATTAACAAAACATAATATGTGCAAAGTATTTATAAAGGAAGCAACAACTAGTGCAATATGTCTTCATGGTTATCCACCTAGGCCATCCAACTCAAGTTACTCTCCATCCAGATGATGTTTTTCTTCACCTAAATTTCGGACAACATGTATATCTGGTCGTCAGTGGTATTCTTCTTCTTTTTGATATCCTTATGAAGTTTCTTCAGGGTTTTCTCAAATATAGCCAGGTTATCCATATGTCTCCTCCAAGCATAGCCATCCTTCATCTCGAATACAAACATTGTGGAGTGCCCCATTTGAAGGAATCTTTTGATCTTTTCCCTTTCAATCACCATACTGATATAGACCTGCGAAGAGATTTTGAAATAAATGAGTTTTCGAAAGGACTCAGTAAGGGATCTATGAATATCCTAAAATCTCTCTTCATTCGTACACTTCCAAATCTTCCATAAGATGTTAGATGATAAAATATTCCAAATCGGATTAGTATCCTTTTTTAAACTATGTATATGACCATTAATAGTTTCAAAGATATCAACATATTTAGGATAAGTAAAACCAAAGATCTTCTAGTTATCTTTAGAAAATTTGCAATCAAAAAGTATGTGTCTGCAAGCATCAGGGAGCTTGCAAAGTCTACAGAGCTCATTATTGGCAGGGTCTTTGTAAATAGGAAGTCTATTAAGAGTCATAAGCCATTTGAAACATTTAATTTTAGGGTCTATAGGAGCCCCCCAAAGCTACATAAAAAATTTCTTCCAGCACTTAACCTCCATACTAGAATACCAAAAATTATTAACATGCTCAATAATGTCAGTGTTGTTGTTTAGGATATTGTATATGCTTTTGTTTTTAATTTTAGAGATAATAGCCCCCTATGGCCATTTAATATTTAGATACCTGTGAGAGTCAATATTACAAGCAGACGAGAGATTCTTGCAGGCATTGGGGATCATATTGTTAGTTTTTTTTTCTGAGAAACATGAATATTAAATCTATTTTTGATCTCTACCTAGCCAATAAGGGAGTCACTTTCAAAGAGATCAATTAGCTTAGATATGCCCATTTGGTTCCAAAATTTTGCAAAGCAGCCTTGAGATAAGGCCAAGGGTTTGCTCGAGAGGTGGAGATTCCACCAAATAGACCTTTCCTTCAATAGATGGATATGATCATGAAAGGCCTTATTAGAAATATACTTTTTAATAGACTCCCAGGCCTTCCATATGGTTTTAAAAACCACAGAGCCTTGCACATTAATATTAAAATCACCAATAAGGATGTCACCAAACGGGAGATTTTTCCAGGATTTAGCCTTCTTAGGGACCCCGTTCTCAATATTATTTCGCATAAGGACCTTCCAAGGTTCATCCATATCAAGACAGTGAAAGATCCATTCGGTGGCCAGTGTCATCCTCTAAGTTTTGAGATCCTTTAATCCCAACCCTCCAAGGTTCTTATCAACATGGCACCAAGCCCATTTCACAACATGCAATTTTTTATTACCTTTCCCATCAGACCATAGAAAGTTTCTAATGGTCTTTTGAATTTCAAGAATTTGATAGTTGCTGAACATCCATGTAGAGGAATAGTATATGTTGTAAGATAAGAGGATTTTTTGACAGACTTGCACCCTCCCAACCAAAGAAAGAGATCTGTTATACTATTTATTAAGTTTTTTAGTAATTTTCTCCTTCACCCAAAGCCACATGTCCTTGAGAGAGGGCTCAACTAAGAAGGGGATACCCAGATATATCACAATCTTATGGTGGCCTCCCCACTGAAAATCAAACTTATTGAACCAATTAGGTGGTTGATTGTTCCAGCCAAGACAAATTAACTTTGACTGGGACAACCGAGCACCTCATATAGAGCAGAAAGTGTTAAGTTTATTATGGAGTCCTTCAAAGTTATCTTCAGTTAATTTAAAGAAGACATTTGTGTCATCAAAAAATTAGCACTTGATAAGGTTATTATCATTGGGCAGGATGATCCCTTTAACCCCCTGGGAGAGGGAAGTGTCACTAAGAATATAGCACAGGGCTTCAGAAGTGATCACAAAAAGAACAGGAGCCAGAGGACATCCTTGACTGATGGACCTACCCATGCTAAAGGTTTCAGATAAAGAACCATTAACATCCACCTGGGAAGATGCATCTTTGAGGAGAACTTTGATATAATTGAAGAAAATTTTTGGGAATCTAAAAGCCTCAAGCATCATAATAATAAAGCCCCATTCGGTCCTATCATAAGATTTCTCAAAGTCAAGCAGAAGCATAGCATAGTTTTGTTGGGAAATCTTTGCCCAATTCATAGCTTCCTAGCTAGTGATGAGGTTCTCAAGGATGTATCTCCCTTTGATAAACCCAGTTTGTGTAGAGCTTATAAATTTAGGAAGAATAGTTTCCAGTATGAGGGCCATGATTTTAGCAAGGATTTTATAGGAAACATTAAGCAGGGTAATGGGGTGCCAGTTTTTAATAAGAGCCTTGTCACCCTCTTTAGGGATCAATTTAATAATCCCTTTGTTAATAAAATTCCCCAGAGTGCCTCTATTATATGCTTCATTATAGATGTCAAACAAATATTTGCAGATCCATCCTAAGTTGGCTTTATAAAACTTAGCATGCAGCCCATCCGGCCCCAGAGCCTTATCATTCTTCATGGCATTAATGGCTTTTTCAATTTATTCTAAGGTGATGCCTTGTCCGAGAATCTCATAATCTTGAAGGGAGATCCTATTAGGGATGATAGATCTGTATCTTTCTCTATGGGAGATGGTTTCTTCAGTGTCTTCTGAAGTGAACAAGATAAGATAAAAATGGGCAAAAGATTCTTTAATCCCATCTAAGGTGTCAATCTCAATATTGTCAACCACAAGCCTATTAATGGCTTCATTTGCATTCTTTTGTTTCAAAAGGTTGAAGAAGAATTTGGTAGCCCTGTCACCTTGCTGAAGCCAGTAAGCCCTGGATCTAATGTTGGCCCCATAGATTTTAACCTGTTGGTGTTGCCTAAGGTCATCTCTTGCTCTAGCAATAGCATGAATAAGGTTACAATCCTCAAGATCAGATTGGATGTCAAGCTCAGCCGATCTCAAACAAGAGGATAGGGCTTTCTCATGAAATCTATAATATTTGGCTTTTTTTTGTCCTATAGTTTGGAGCAGGGCATGCCAGACATGTAAGTTGTGTTCCCACATCTCGATATAGGAAAGGGAGGGAGAGTAGTTTTTGTTAATATTTTTGATAAGATGAATGGCCAAGATAACATCAATGTATTTGAGCAGAGAGGAGTTAAGGATGAATCTATTTCTGCTAGACTTGGGAGGCATAAGGCAGTTATTAATTTTAATCAAAGCAGGAACAAGATGGTGGTCTGAGAGCACGGTGGGGGTCACACTAACAACGTTCCCATTTAGATCGGGCATGAAGGAGAAGAAATTCTTATTAGCATAAAATCTGTCAAGCCTAGCATGTATCCATGAGGGGCCTTGCTATAAATTGCACCATGTGTGTCTGGGATTGTTGTTGGAAGACCCATTGCCCTCCATAGGGTCAAACAGAGATTTATAGTGTTTTAGATTAAGCCAGGGCCCTCTTTCCCCATCTTTCCATGAGAAGGGGAGCCTCCAACCTTTATCAACTTGAGACTCCACCATGTTAAAATCCCCTCCAATGATCCATGGAATATCAGAGAGAGACTCCAGCCAAGACCAGAGGGCCGATCTTTCTTTGACATCATTAGAGGCATAAAGGGAGAAAATTTCAAACATGAGGCAATTAGTATTGATAATAACCCAAGTGGCCCTATTACAAGGGGAGACCTAGGTATGTGCAAGATCATGGTATACCAAGCTATGACCTTAAGTGGAAATGAAAATTCAAAAATTCAGGGTTAGTCAACTTGATGTAAAAATTTGAACATCTTATCAACCTTATGTGAAAAAGTTGTAAGAATAGAATCTATAGAAAATTGAATGTAGTTTCTAAAATACTAGCCCTTTTCTGAAAAAAATTAATCTAATTGTTCAATATTTCAGATTTCAATGCAGTAGTATGCAAATTTCAGGAAAAAGATAAAAGTACGTGTATGTCTGACCACCTTAATCACAATCAAATGATGATATATTTTCACAAGATTAAAAATATATGTAGTAGACTCATGCCTGGATGTGACACATATTTTTGTGTAATTTTTTACTAAATAAATAATTAATTATGAATTCTCTACTACAACTTATTCAAAATAAAAAAACTCTCGTGTCTGACCACCTTAACTAATTCTAGACTTTACAAAATTGGAAACTTTTTTTTTTCTTATAGTAGGTGAAGCATAGAATGTGAGGCATGTTTCAGATTTCAAAAAGGTTAAACCGTTTGAAAGTTATGATTTTCTTTCAATCAGTATGTCAATCAGGACTTTAGATATATCTCAACTAGAAAATAAGCAATAATTACTTACTGAACTCGAATTCTGACAGCAATTATATTGATAGAAAGATGATAACATCTTTAAGAAATCCTTTTTGTTTCATCAATTTTGGGTGAAAAAAAGGTCATCAGCTACATTGTCTAAGTCTGTAGATCAGAGGAAATATGGTGAACACGTCATTTGGGTTGACCAACCATTTTTGGCATTGGAAATCCAAAACCTAAAGCAACTACCAAGCCTAATCGTCTATCCAATATTATCATATATCCGATATCTCCTGCCCAAATACAACATTTTGATTTCAAAATTTTATGATTCACGTTTTTTCAATTTTTCAATTTTATGAGTTTTAGTTTATATATTATAAATTTCATTTGTTTTAATATTAATATTAGATGGTAATATCATTAGTATTATATAATTATTTAAATATTAGTATTATATAAT
>MU217193.1:19191-29841 GCA_018584345.1 Thuja plicata | reverse complement strand
TTAATGTAGAAGTGTAGATCCTTATAATAATATGGATATGGCTCAGCCATAGGACCTAAGTAATTTTTCAATTCTTTTGGCATATGTTTCTGCAATAAGCCTTTAGCAATAGCAGGCTTTGAACTATACCTTTTCTCCTGCTTTGTCATGTCAATATTAGTAGACATGGTGCTAAATAGACCAGAAGCCTGCATGAATGAGTTTCTATTTAAAATTAGCAGGACAGTTCCATCATCCCTTTTGATGGTCTTTGTTAGGACATCATAGTGATTGGCTAGGTCCAAAAATAGGTCTACATCTAGGAAGACATTAGGAATAGGCAACCTAGCTAAACCACATGTCCAAGGGTTTGATACTGGGATGGGCTTATCAAAATTTTTATAGAAATAATTGTAAAGAGAGAAACCTGTTGTCCCCAGAGTGACAGCATCATGAATATCTTTGTATTCATCTAGGAGGACATTTGCATTAGCTTTCTTATTCTGCGTTGAACTAGGCAGGAGACGTAGAAACTCATCAGAGAAACTTGCCTTTCCTTTCTATTCCTCTTCACTCCCTCCGCTTGTTGAAGAAACACTCATAGATCTGCTCATGTTTGCAACATGTTGAATATCTTTCTTTCTTACCAATATTGAAACAAATCTAATTTTGAGATCAAGAGACTGTCTTGTGCATAATTTTTTGCAATTTAGAACTCTCTAATCAGTCATGGAACACTGCAAACTGAGCAAAATATTTCTCGTTCTAAAAACTTAGCAACTTGGGCTCTGAAATTTGAAAGCACGGTGTATGCAAATGAATGCACCATCAACTCCTTATAGCCATCATTCAGAGTACACAACTCATAATTTGGAAACATCAGTTCTGTCATAAATTTGACATGCTGTGAACTTGAACAAAAACCTAGCTGTAGTTCCTGAGCTTGATAGAAAATCAAATTTTCAAAAATGAATCCTTGGAGCAATCATATAACATTTAAAAGAGCTAACATGTCACACTGTGATTCATTATCTGTCTTACATCTCAGCTACACTTTTTGCACAGTGATCAAAATAAAAGCATGTGATTGGTTGCCGAACGATTCATATTGTCACATCAAGAAACTGCCACCACTTTTTTAGATATTGGGATCAGGTGACTGCGTGACTGCATTAAGTCTCTTTGTCATGGGCCTCTATCATTAACTATGGTTTCATCTCAAGACTTGGTGACAATGTGCTTTCTTAACTTTGGCTGACCTAAGTTACGATCTAGCGATCATGCACCATAACTGAAATCATAGTCGCGCACAATTAACATTAACTCACCATTCTTTCTGAGACTTTGCGACTACCCATTGCCCTTAACCATTACATTTATCTTCTTATCACTAAATGTTTAATTTCTGTTTCAAGACTACGCGACAATGCCTAGTCGCCCAGTCGGGAGATATAAACCCTGAGAATTTAACTTCATCCTAACAGGTCACATGTGCCCCTTTTTCACTTCTGACAACTGCGTGATAGACCTTAATCGCCATGTCAGGAAGACCTTTTCCTTAGGGCACCTTTCTTCTCAGACTCTGCGACCACCGTTGGATCTTCTTATTCTTTCATTTGATGGTTGTCGCTTAATCACTTAATGTTTCTTACATACCCTTAAATCTTTCTCAGACTTTGCGTCTAAAGGGAAAGCACCTTAGTCTCATTGTCGCTAAATCTATTTTTCCCTTCTAGCAACAACGCAATAATTCTTTAAACATCCACCCGCCTTATGACAGATGTCATGTAGCCATTTTCTCACTCAATGCATAACGGAGAACTGAGTCATCACCCTGTCCTGGTGACATCCCAACTAAGCATCACTACAAACTTCAAATGGTTAGTCACAAAGTATCGGTCACAATCTCTTAACTGCCGTTCCTTTTCAAGACCATGTGACTGAAGGCCTGACTTAACTGTTACCTTTGACTGATTTGGCAATGACATGACATGAAGTAATCGCAAAGTCTGAGAACATTTTCATAACTGTTAATAATCTCCCATGATGACCCGACTAAGTAGTGGGTCCCTTCTTCATAAAGACTTATAACATAACTATCTCACGACTACCTGACATGAAAGGAATCACTGAGTCTCATAACACTGAAGGAATATGTTGATTTTGAATGAGACCATTCGACAAAAGGGAAACGCAAAGTTGGGAAGACAATGGGAATATTTTCTTGGTGTATCGCGACAAGGCGATTCAATTAAAAAACATTCCTTAAGTGAAATGGAAAAAGTAATAGAAAAATAGAAGTGCCAAAACTTAGGGTTTTAATTCATCATTTATCACTTGAAAGGCCTAGGGATTTCAGGGTTTCTGCAAATGGAGCAAGGTTTAGACTTGAAAACCTAAAAAAAAGGCACAGGTAAAGCCATGCTGAAAAAGAGGTAACTGATTTGAGAACACCATAGCATAGATAGCAAGACAAGGAACCAGGAAAGTTGTCAGAACAAGAAATACAATAAATAGTGGCTCTAACTGAGGATGGTTAAATGCAAGTTTATACCGAGAACCATAGAATCTCTGGTTGCAGACCACAACTTCCAATGGAACAAAACCCTAAAATAGAAAGGGAAATATGTACAAAATTTACAAACAAGGGACAAGGAAAGAAACATATAATACAAACTTACTTGTGCATATTGAACCTTTAATCAAAGAAAGGCTTCAAAAACTGCCCATGCACAGGTAACTCAAAAAGAACTCCTTTCATATTTTTCAACAAATATGAGTCTTTGCCAAATTTTTCTGCAATGATGAACGGTCCCAGCCACAAAGACTCAAACTTATTATGCTTGCCTTTATCCTCTACCCTTGCATTCCTTTGGAGAACTAAATCATCAATTTGAAACTTTCTCTCATTAGCCCTCCTGTCAAAAAGATATTTCATTTTTTGCTGTAGCTTGACATTTTCTCTCTGACTATTTCTCCTCACTTCATCCAATTCATTCAAATACATCATTCTATTTTGCATATTGTCAGAGACATCTAAATGTTCCTGTTGTATATACTGAAAAATTGGCAACAAATTGTTAATAGGCAATCTCACTTGTAAACCATACACCAACTCAAAAGGAGATTGACCCGTTGCCTTCTTAAGTGTTATCCTGTCAGCCCAGAGAGCTAATCTCAATTTTTTGTGCCAAGTCCTTTTATTTTGTTCCAGAGTTCTCTTCAATATTTTCAATATGCTTTTATTACTAGACTTAGCTTGTCCATTGGCCTGTGGACGATATGGGGATGACTATGATATGGTAATCCCATACTGCTCATAGAAACTTGTCATTTCCTCTGATCTGAAACTCATAGCATTATCCATTATTAATTTACTAGGCACACCAAATCTGGTCAGAATGTTTTCTAGTAAAAATTCAGTAACCACCTTACTAGTTGCTTTCCTTGTGGGGATAGCCTCAATCCATTTAGTAAAGTAATCTATGGCAACTAAAATCCAATTGTGCCCTGCACTAGACTTTTGTTGAAATTCACCAATAAAATCAATACCCCATACAACAAAAGGAGCCTCAGTACTCACTGGGTTGAGTAACAGAGCACCTGCAAATTTCAACTTATTGGAGAACCTCTGACATGGTTCACATTTCCTAACATGCATGTAAGTATCCTTGAACAGATTAGGCCAATAATATCTTTCCCTCAAAATCTTATGGGCAGTGGTCTTAGCAAAAAAATGACCTCCACACTATCCTTCATGCATCTCAATTAGAACTTTCTCAACTTGATGTTTGTCAAGGTATAGCAATAGAACACCATTCTTATCTTTCCAAAACAAATCTCCTTGAATCAAAACATACCTTTGAGCTTGCAGCTTCAAACTCCTCTTCTCATTATCAGACAAATGATTAGGACACTTAGAGTTTTTGAGAAAGAAAACAATATCAGTGTAATATGGTTGTCTCTCTATACTGGTAATGGCTTGGTCATTTGCTTCTGTTTGATTTAATTGCACTAGATCCAAGTTCTCCTCTATCATAATTTTGGCCAAGCCCCGACCTCTTACCAACTTGGTGATATTGATTTCCAGATTAAATTCTTGAATCCTTGTAATCCATTTGCATCTCTTACCAGTAACTTCTGACTGTGTAAGAATATCTTACACTGCTGAATGTGGAACATAGGCCTACACCTTGGCACACACCAAGTAGGGCCTAAAAGACTTCACAGCCTTTACCAATGCATAGGCCTATTTTTCCATTATTTCATAGTTAAGTTCTTCATCTTGCAAGGATTTACTATAAAAGGCTATGGGATGTTCAAATCCTTGCTCATCTTTCTGAAGCAAAATTGCAGCAATTGTATGAAATGAAGCAAATGAAAATAGAGAGAAAGGCTTAGTGTAATTTGGAGATTTTAACACTGGAGTTTCTTACACTGCCTTCTTTATGCTCTCAAAAGCTTGTTGGGCCTCATCATCCCAAACAAACTTAGTATCCTTTTTCAACAGCTTCACAATGCGCTTGACAATTTCAGCAAAATTGGCTACAAATCTGCTGACAAAATTAATCTTTCCTAAGAAATATTGTACACCTTTTAAGTTTTTTGGAGAAACAACATTCTGGATTGCTTCTACTCTCTCAGGGTCTATTCTTACCCCTTCCCTCGACACTATATGTCCAAGCAATTTTCCCTCTTTAACTGCAAAGTGACATTTCTTAGGGTTCAATGAAACACCATATTCTAATGCTTTATTAAAAATTTTACCCAAATGATCACAATGATCATTAGCCCTCTTAGAATATGCAGTTAATTCATCTTGCTAAACAACCATGAACAAATCAATAAACTCTTTAAAAGCAACGTCCATGGCTCTCTGAAAAGTTACACCTGCATTTATCAAACCAAAAGGCATTCTGATATAAACATATGTTCCCCAAGGAGTAGTAAATGTAGTCTTATATTGCTTTGACTCTTTGACTAGAACTTGGTTGTAACTTGAAAAACCATCCATCATTGATAGTAATTCACAACCAGTCACCTTGTGCAACATTGCTTCCATATTAGGCAGTGAATAATTATCTTTCAATGAAGCAATATTGAGATTTCTGAAATCAACACACAATCTAATGTCACCATTCTTCTTCCTAACTGACACTAGATTTGATACCCATGTTGAATGTCTAATAGGTTGGATTATCCCAGCATCCTTGAGTTTCATCAATTCCTGCTGCATTTTAGGAGCCAACAAGGGGTTAATGGGTCTTTATTTCTGTCTGAATGGCTTGACATCTGATTTCAGAGGAATTTCATGTTGGAAGAGGTCCTCTCTATATGCCTTCAAGTCCTCATATGACCAAGCAAAAACATGCTTGTATTTTCTCAACAATCTGAACAGGTTTATCCTTACATGAGAGTCCAAACCTTTTCCAATATAAACCATCTGAGGACTATTTTCTAATCCTAACTTCACTTCTTCCAAATCCTCAACATCAGCATTGCTTATCTTTGCTGAATCATTTTGTTTACTAACAAACAATGCTTCAAGTTCAACCAAACCCCTAGAAATCTGATTAGAACTCAATTGAACAACTTCATTTCCAAAGATGTATTCCTTTCCATTATCTGATTCTAATAATGAACTACAATCTATGCTCTGGTTTTCAAACTGATCTAAACATTTCATGAACCTTAAAATATCTTGATCATCTTGGAACACTTGCCAGTTATATATGTTATCTGGGACAACTAGTCTTTTTTTAAATTCAAGTATTGATACTCCATGTAAGGTCAAATCATCATTTTTCAAAGCAACATTTACCAGAAAATCAGCCATAATATTCTTTGACCTTTCCAACCAGGTGATATTAAAAGCATCAAACATCTCAAGTTGATCCCAAATAGCATGTTTGTACATTCTCAATCTGTCATTTTTTACAGCATATTTGGATCTGACTTGTGCTACCACTAACTCAGAGTCACCATAAACTTTTAAACATTTTATACCATGTTTGATAGCAATTTCAAGTCCTAAAAAAAAGGCCTCATATTCTGCAGTATTGTTAGTACACTGAAAAGCTAGCAGAAATGAGTATTTAAAAGTTGTACCTGATAGGGATATTAATAATACTCCTGCCCCTGATCCTTCTTTAGAGCAAGCACCATCAAAGTACATTTTCCATATCCCATCTTCTTGTGAGATTAATTCCTTACTTAAAAGATCAACTTGTTGATTTTTAGGCTCATCTTGTTGCATTCTGAAATTTTCCATATCTATGTCAATGCAACAGTTAATATGAGTATCCTCATATTTTTCTATCATGTGGGGAGATTGGATTTCTCTCAAAACACTGATATTCTCTCCAGTAATATTGAAAGTAGCATATGATAAATCATTTTGAATAATTCCTCCCATTGAGGCTTTCCATTTTCTTGATAATAACATGCCATAATGAGGTGGTATATCAACCACAAGAACATTCATAGTCATTACTACATTAGGGAAAAGTGCCAATCTATAAGGCATGGCTTCAATGGTACCAATTATAGGGACTTCTCTAGAATCCATATCTCTACATCTCCCATGAGGTGTATCAACTTGCAAGCCCATTGCCTTCATAATATCAATTGGCATAACTGTATTAGAAGCTCCTGAATCAATCATTAAATTCTTGAGCATTTTATCATTGATTATTAATGACAGAAAAAATGGGTCCACCACCTTTGGGGAATAAGTAGCATTCAAGAATATTTGAGGGATCTCAGATGTCAACATTTCATCCTCACTTCCCTTGACATGTGGTCTCTCAAATGCATATACTGAGTTTTGGACTTTTATTACAGGTACACTGTTTAATAATGACATCACTTTTTCCTTATGTTCCCTGATCCTCATCATTTCCACAAATGGTACGTTAATTGTCATCTGAGACAAACATTGACCCATGTCTACTAGAGTATAACAAATGTCTTCCTACTTTGACTTATCAATGGCAACTTCATTATCTTCACTATGTTTCTTTTGAGATGGCTCTTTCAACCTTTTATTTTCTGTCTTCTGAACATGAACAATTTTTTCTTGACCCTTCTCATCTTGTATAGTATTTGGCTCTACAACTTTTGTGATGACCTTGACCTTAAGTTTATTTGCATTTTCCCTAGGTTCTTCTTTTTTCTAAACATACTGAGTGTCTAGTTTATTGTCCTTAATGAAAACACCTAAGGGTTGGCTACTAGTTCTACCTACCACCCTGTTTCTTAGATGGTAATTGCTTTTAGCTTTATTCACTAACTCAGCAGTAATTCTAGCCTTCTCTTCATCTGAAGCTTTTCTTATGAGTGGAACATCTTGGCTATTTTGATCATAGAATCTAATATTATCATCAGTTTCATCCACTCCACTGTCAGATAAGATCTGCTGATGATGATTTTCAACCCTTCTTTGTGAAACATAGGAATCATGATTTTCCTCTTCATTGTTTGAATCAGTATCATGACATGAATAAGTGTTAGTCATACTATGATCACATTTTTCCCCTTCATCAATTTCTTGTTCCTCATTTGCTTTTAGATCCAAGGAAATGACACAAAAATCAGGATTATGAGGGGCATCACAAGCTTCACACCAAGTCTCCTCATTGCAGAAATGGACTGAATTTCTATGAAGAGGGTCTGAAGTCTTATTATCTGTTCTTTCCCTTTTAGGTGTAGTGACAGGTTTTCCATCCTTGAACTGAGTTCCATATGGGTGATTTTGCATTCTATTCTAAGGATTGTAATTATTATTGTAAAGAGGTTTATTATTTTGAGGAGCTCTATATTCCTTATACTCTGGTTCTTTTAGATTGCTCTTACTAAACCTGGGATAATCTCTTCTATTTAACTTACCCGACACTCTTCTATTCATTTCAATATTGACTGCTATCTTGTAAGCATCAGTAAGTGTCCTAGGGTTTTTATCTGTCAGAGCATATCCCATTTTGGAATCATAAGCATTTAAATAATTTGTTAGACAAACTTCTTCATCTAGCTTTATCTTCTAAAACAGTTTATGCATAGCCCTTTGAAATCTTGTGTTAAATTCTATAACCTCTTCATTGTAATTTTTCTTGATATTATTGAACTCATTCAATAAAAAGCCCTTATTTGTTTTGTCTCCATACTAATCTTTAAATAACTCAATCAACTCATGCATAGAAACAACAGAGCCATTAGCAAGGCTTCTAAACCATTCTCTTGCATCTTCAATAAGGGACTGAACAAATAGTTTCATTAGTACATCTTCATGGGTGATATTCAAGTCATCGACAAAGTCAATGAATTTTCTTAAATGTGTTTCACAGGAAATCACATTATTACCAACAAACTTTGGGAGCTTTTCTCCTATGTCACCCACATCTTTAGGAAAGGCATTAGGGTATCCAAGGATACCAACAAAATCAAATTGTTTGTACCTTTCATTATGTAGTGGTTTCCTTTGAAAATTATCATCTTCCTTAGCCATAGTAGCTTTTCCTCTAGAAGATGTATTATTGTCTTGTCCTGAAAATGAATACTTTGAAGACTGTAAAAAATCAATCTTTTTCTTCATATCAATTGTAGCAGCTTCCGTTTGGACTTTTTCCAACATCTTTTCCATAGTTTCCTTTTCAATTCTTAATTTCTCTAAATCAATTTCTAGTTTTGTCATTTGTTCAACCATAGGCTTTTGAAATTTAGGTTCTTGATCTCTATGTTCACCCATCTTCTGTTTACCCTTATTTATTTGCAAGGTAGAAGCTTTATGAGTAAATGGTATCTCTTTGTTTTTTTGAGGTTTTTCTATCTCTTTCTCAGTTTGGTGTTTTGGAAATATTTTCTTATTGTTATTAAGAGCCTTATGATCATTCCTTTTCTTTCTTATTTCTCTTTCCTTTTTCATTTGTTGAACTAAGGCAAGATGCTTCAAAATAAACTTCTCTTCATTTGCCAGCATATCAGAGGGAGAATCTTCTGAATCTGAACTAGGTGTAGTAACTTCTTCTTTTTCATTAGAAGTAGAAGTAAATGTGGGAGTATCGAATACTCTTTCAGTAGCCTCCTCATAATCTGAAGTGTTTCCATCATGAGAGTGATGAACAGTATTCTTATCATTCCTAACATTTGTTTCTAAACCTTTTACAGGAGTTTCATCCATATCAACTTGATTTCTCTTTTTTCTCCAAGAGGTCCCAACTCTTGAGGTCGATGGGATTCCTTCATTCAATACCCTTTCTCAGTCAGTTCTTAATCTTGACCTAGTATTCATTCTATAAGACATTTATTAATCTTTACACTAATCTCAGAGATTTTCCTTTTAGAGTCGCCACCCAACAACTTGGGATGAATGAATAACTATCAAGGGCTAATATTACAACAACAACCGGGAGTTTGTAAAACTTTAAACCTTGACACACCACAGATTACTGAATACTTCTTCAAGACTTTACAATCCCTTAAGTCCCCAGTAGAGGAAGTTTAAAAATGAACTTTTAAATAATTCCCTAGCAGAGTCACCAATTTGTTAGGGATATTTCTTGTATGAATCACAGTGCTTAAAATGACTACTTGAACACCATGCTTCCTAATACTGATTCAGAGACAAGAAAAGCCTAATTGCTAAGGACTGGATAAGGTCCTTCTTCAATTTTGAGCTCCACATATACTCAGGCAGGTTTTACCTCTTATGATTGCTGTTTACACAGTATGTTATAATGTGGACACTGATTTGCTATGTATCTTTGTTAAATCAACCTATGAATCACCTTGCTAATGACCAAGCATAACTAGATGTAGGATATAACCATACAAACCATAGTAATAATCATAACAAAAATCAGTGATACAAGGATTCTCATCCTTCTTCCTTTTGATGTAGGAGGGATAACCTAATGGTTCACTCTCCAAGGAATCACTAAAATGGACACTGTCCTGCTGACATAGGTTCTTACTGATTTTAGTTTGTTTGTTCTTAGTAATAAGAGTATTTTGAATAAATTTGGTTTTGATACCTTGAAATAACTTGGACAATAATAGGTTATCACACTATTTTCTGAACCACTGCCTATCCTTTGGGCTACAGAGTCAAATAAAATAAGATTTCATAGAAACAAAATACAGTAAGCTGCCTTACAACCCACATGCAATTCAGATAAGTTGCCTTACAAATTACCCTGTCACCTCTAAACAATTGTATCAAATCCTTAAACAAAGTAGTATGCTCCCTGAAACTACTCACAAAACTTAGTTCTTTCCTTAAAAGAAACTTGCAAGCAATTAGATAGTTACCTTATAACTAAAATGCTTCAGAATGCCTTGCAAACTTAACATAAAATAGCATACACAGAGAATAAAGAGACAGCAATTGAAGAGAGTAAAATTGCACCGTATTTTATTTATATGATCCATCTTCCATACATGAAAGATCTTGCAACTTTAAAAGATAGACAGAAATTCAGAATATCTGAATTCTACAATATATTTTCTCTTCTCCAAAATATTCCAACATTCTAAGACATCAAAGACCCTTTGATGAAGGATGCTCCCCTTAATGCCACAAACACATAACAGAAATAGAGAAACAACAACAATTTGCAAGAACAGAAAATGGGCTTCTTATTATCTCCACAAATGTGGAATTACAAACTTTCAGAA
>MU217192.1:11591-29830 GCA_018584345.1 Thuja plicata | reverse complement strand
TTGCAAAATTCATAGGGTAGTTTATCGAGCACTTACCGGCAATGGGTAGTCGGCTGGACGCTGATGTCGATGGCTCATCTTGAAATGGTGCTTCCTCACAGGGACTACCATCTTCTCTGCAGAGCTCTCTAATTTACTATGGAGGAAAGTGAAAATGAATAGTGAAATGGTAATTTTTGAGGCTTATATCAGTCTTTTGAGACATTTAGGAGTTCCAAAACTCCTCGCAGACAACTAAAACTTCATTTCTATTATCATTCTGATCAATCAGGAACCAAATCGAAGGTGCCTAAGATGTTTTCAGTAGCATAGTGCCATTTTTGTGATAGTTCTAAAAATTACATGTTTGCTTCATTTATTCCAAACATCGGTCAATACTACACATTTTATCATACATCTTGGTCTAACATCATTTTATCTATCCTATCACTCACACTTTCACGTAATTAACTTGATAATCGTGTGTTTATTTTTAAACACACCCTCTTTTCCCACTTCCTCTACTCCATTCTTTCTTGACCTAACCGCTTCCTGCAAGTGATACATTCTTTCAACTGAGGGATTTTATTCTTTTCCTTTGATTTCATTCCTGAGGGGCCATGATCACACTATCATCACTTAAATTTTTGCTCAAAACTGCATTAAAAATGACTTCGTTATCAAAACAAACTAGGGGCATAGCAGTTTCTTTGACTAAAGTCAGAACTATTGGATGGAAAGCTTTGGTTCTCATGAGCTGGATATCTTATGTTTTCTCATTTTAAAATATTTTTATTGAGCTCCTAGCAGCTTCATACTGGCTTTTTGGATGACAACCAAGTTTAGAATCAGTATTATCAATCTTTGAACAACAACCAAGTTCAAAATTGGTATCTTTAAAATCTTTTATTGATTTTTGAATGACAACCAAGTTCAAAATAAATTCTATTAGTTTTGTTTGATCAAGTGCGAGACTGATCTCATCAACATTTCGTTCGACAATCAAGAATGGAATTCTCAATCTTTCTGAAGTCAAAATAAAAAACTTTCTTTGAATCAATGCGCTGCTTGCACATCAATTCAAAGAGGGGCAAATGTAACCACCTGAATTTGGTCTGTTGCAACTATGGACCCTATTTTCCCTATATGTGATCATACCCTCGATTATGTCCAAACGACCCTATTACTGCTTGGCATAATTCTTCAAATCAATTTAATGTTCTAGGTGATTTTTATCACTGGATTATATTAACTATTATGGCCATATGATTTAAATCAATTCAAACCAATTAAATCAAATATGCCTATAGTATTTAATTATAAAGGAATTAAATAAATCCCTAAATCAATTACCCGCTTGCAATGAACCCATTCCCCTAGCCTATTTAATTAAATTAAAATGGCTATAGTCCCCTAATTATTAAAAAGAAATTAAATTGTTTAAATAATTAAATTCATGTTTTTGAATGAATTAAATAAGTTTAATTCATTTAATTAATATTCCCTTAAACCCCCAACCTAACCTATCTCAACCACTTCTACCTTGGGTTCTAACCCTTCTCAACCCATTCACCCTTGCTAATCTAATCCTAATCCTAATTCTAACCCTAACCCACCTCCTAATGTTGTCACGTTCCATTGAGGAATGATTAACAACTCCACCCACTTAAAAAAGTCATGGAATCTCAAGATTCCTTTCTCAAAGACCACCTTCTCAATCCATCCTCTTACATCCTTCCCTTGCTTCTTTAAGGCTTTCATTAATACCTTATTAGTGAAGATGCCTTAAGCCTATGTCTCTTCCATGCCTTATTAATGCCCAAGGTATTAATGGTTCTTACACCACCATTAATGAGTCCCTCAACTCATTAATCCATCTTGTCTCCCCTCTCTCTCTCTCTCTCATTCTTCTATAAATAGAAGTCATTTTTGAGAGAAAATAAGCCTTCATCTATTATTGTAAATGCATTGTTATGCTGTTAGATTAATCTTAGAACTCATATTTCACTTCATAGTTCATGCCTTTACATTGTTATTATCTTCATTCTTAGAGTTAGAATGCATATTTTCTCATCATTTAGCTTGTTTTAAACTAAAATCCTTCATGCTAAGTCATATATGTCATTGATTGTAGCATAATCTGAGGGATATTATGTTACTAATCACACTCTTCTTGGTTAGAAGGCAATAGGTTGATATTAGTTGGTTTTGTATGTTTATCTAACCTTTTTGAGCTAATGCAATGATCTATTGTAGTGTTGTGTCTTTCTTATCAGGTACAAAATATACACACACAAGGTTTAAACCAACATACATTAGAAGTATGATCTTCCTTATGACAATTAAAACATACCATTCTATACCTTCTCTTTCCAGTGGTATTGTTCACCTTGGGTGTTTATTTTCCTCTTGCATTGATGTCCTTAGTGTTAGATGATTCACCAATTTTAAAGATTGAAAATCCTAGACCTTGTTTCTTTCCATTCATCCTCTGTCTTCCAAATTGTTCATCAAGTTTAGCAGAAATCTTTCTAAATTTATCTAGTAGATCATTTTCAGCTTTTCATTAATTTTCCTTATTCCCTCATTCTCTCTTTCAATATCATTTTTTTCTTCATTTATGTCATGTAAGTGTTCCTACAATATAGAAACCTCTTGCTCTGATCTGAATAGTTGTTCCAACTTCTCTTTTAGGGTTTCATCTTTAGTCTTTAGGGAACCTTCAACAATTTTCTTGGTATCCTCAGCAACTCTTCTTCCTTCAAGCTCTTCAACCATCCTGACATGCTGACTTTCAAGTTCTCTTTTCAGAATTGCCACTTCCTTTTTGAGTCCACTATTTTTATCCATTGGACCTACAAGTGCTTCCCCTGATTCTTCAAACAAACTAACTTCATACAGTTATTCAATGTTGTCTTGACTTTCACTCAATTTCTCAGCAAGATCTCTTCTTTTAGCAAGGGAATGCCTCAACATTTCCTTCAGTTTATTGATAACTTTTCTTGCATCCTCAAGCTTCTTCTCATACTTGTATCTATCCATGTTAAATTATAGGGATATTTTCCTTAAGCAGTTAAGCTTAATATCAAGAGGATCAATTCTTTGATACCAATTGTTGGAAATCTTAGGTACTGAGAGGGGGGGCTAAATCAGTACAAACAAGAAATCAAAAATTCAACCCGTGATATAACTGATAAACAAATGACAGTAAATAAAATAAAGCATCGTCAAGCTCAACACACATAACACAGATATTCTATTTTAAAAACCCTTGTAAGAGGGAAAAAACACGATGGGGATGACACCCACAAACCCACTACTATAGTAAATGAGTTTGCCCTATTAGGAGCTACAAATGCCCTTTCTGAGGGTTCACCCTATTAGGAGTGATTAGTGCATTGTTAGTACAATAAGATCAATTATGATCTACCTCACTATAGTATTTCAAGCCTCAATAAAGAAGTTACCCTGTTAAAGGATTTACAAATAAGATCATGTTAAATTTCACTCGGTTAAGGGATTTAACCTACTGCAACTGTTAGGAAACAACAAGATATGTTGATCTATAGAATGGCACTAATTTCCTATTAGATCCTTTCTACTCCTTTTATTCCTGTCCTTGGATTAATCTTTTCTCCTTCAATTCATGATCGCCCAACATAAAAATACGATCACAACCCTAAATCAAAAAATTTAGTCTCCTTATATAGAAATGTCATTAGGTCAAACAAGAGCTAGAACTTTCCATCATAATCTGCTCAAAAGATTAACCAACCTCCTCAAAATCAGTGTCAGCAACATCTAATATGTCATCCTCAAACATATTACCAATATTTAGAACTAATATGCCAGCCTCTGATCCACCGCCTTAAACCAAATTAATATGAAACTCTAATTGGTGACCAAATAGGTAAATTGTCTTCTAATTCAAAGCATAATTCATTCAAAACTTGGTATAAAGTGATGCGATTGGAATAATGGATTCCACTTCCCATATACAGAATGTATCTATGATCGCAACACTTGAATCTTTCCTTAACTCGATCGCTACGACATTCTATGTCTGATACTATTCTCCGTGAACACTAGTCACCAAACATAGTTGATATTCCCTTTACCGATCATGTACATAACTTATCGGTCACACCAAAGATAATAACTAAATACATTTCCATCAATGACAACCACTTATGCATCGACTCATGACAACTCTTCATATCTCCTCCACAACTACCATAATGCCAACATATGGAGAAAAATTAGAAGCATTTATGTTGTGATATTGTTGGTAGGGAGGTAGAATGCTTGTATTTTCATGAAAAGGGGCAGGGAAAATTTGTTGTCCATAATATCCTTTCATATCAAAGCATAAGGAAGGAAAAACATCCACAAGTGATATTTCAAACCAAGGGGAAAGGTCTACTCAAAATAGTTAACCTCGTACATACCATCAAAATTAGCCAAAAATTATTGAACTACAGAGTCATGAGGTGCTTGAAACATTCCTCTACAATTCTAAATACATTGAATGTACCAAATCTCCAACTATGAAATCTCTATCCCACTAGAAATGCTAGAAAAATTATTGATCCCATTTTTTGGCTTGCGCCAAAAGAAGGACAATCTAGAAGCTTTACATGAGTGGGACAGAAATGCACCCTGCAAAGAAACCTCTGGGGGTTTATAGAAGTTGGCTCTTCTTAATGGTGTTTTTGGAAATGTGGAGGAAAAAAAAACAAAAACCAAGGTGATGTGCCAGATATTTTGAAACCCTTTGAGTTTCCTGTTAGAAACAATAAGAACATAAGACCCCAAAAATAAGCACAAAACTCCACAGACTCTTTATTATTGGAAAGAGAACATGATGGAAAGATCCTCAACATGTGACAAACTATTTATATCTTCTCATGACAAGCACTTGTTAATACTCGCAAGAAATATCCCTATTGTCCCACTAAAACAATTATTCTAAAAGAATTTTGTTCGCCAAATGGCATGGTATAATTATTAGGAAAAATTACATGTGTAGAAAATTACAGAGAAGAGAAAATACACATAACACAAAATTTTCATGGAAAAACCTAGTAAAATTATACTGGAAAAAAACCACGGGCAAGTATCTTTAAATATTATTTTAAGGAATATTTACAGTTACAACAATCTTCAAAATGTATCTACAAACATGACTTCAAGTTGCATATAACAACCAAGTTGTAGAGTCATAATTTTAGACCACTTACTAAATTTAGCAAGTATGACTCATACAACTACATGTACAACACTTTTTGAAATAACTATTTTTGGTTAAGTCACCAAAAATGACTTACTATATCTAGTAATTCTACACATAAATAAAATCTATTTATAGTAAGTGTCCAAAAAAATTATGCCTACCTGCAGGATGCCTTTGGCATGGTCACCTTATAATGAGTGCCTTAATGGTGCACTAAATGATTCTCCATGATGAATCAACCCCATTTGATGACTCAACCACAACTATATGAGTCTCCATTATGACTCAACCACTACTAGTGGTTATCCATGATGACTTCACTTTTCAACATTAACCCCAAATTACAAACATTGAAAGAATAACTAGACATGATTCAATAATTTTCAAGTCCGTGATGAATTATAAGAGCCTGAAATAAAAAATAATAGCTACATTTTGTTGACAGGACTTTGTGACTGGGTCCACCAATAGATGTAAGTTGTCACTGGGTACTGAGGTACCGACCAACTTCACCTATAAAGGTTGTCTAGGGAAATGAGATTCCCTGGGCCTTCAAGCATGTGAGAGTTGGGTCTCGACAGTGCAGGAGCTTAGTTGGGAATGTGACTATTTTTTGGGGGTGATAGTTGGTTATCTTGGCTCATCTTCTTCAGAGATTTAATTAAGTGGGGTTTCCCGCAAGCATACACTATATTTACCAAATAAACTTCAAAAGATGTTACAGGGTTAGAAATATTTCATCTACCTATAGTCATGCCAAACATTCAAAACATCAACCAAGCTCTAACATGCTACACTAACTACCGAAGAAAAACATAACCATCAGTTCATATTTAATAAATAGTGAGGGAAAAGAAGGTCGTTAATCTACTTAAAATATCAAAGCAAGGGACAAAAAGAACATACAACACAAAATATTGTTAATCCAGACATCAAAATGCTAACAACATCATTGATAGAACCCTTCCTTCTTCATTAACATGTTTCCAGCAAGCACTGGTGCGTACAATAATGGTGGCTCCAAGGGAGCATCTAACTACTAAGAATCTCTAACAACTAAGGAGAATTGAGCTCTACAACTAAGAACTGAGAAAAGCTGAAATGCTATTAGCTATGGACTGCAAAATCATCAATTTTTCTAACCCTTGGAATAAGGTCAGACTTATTATTTATACACAAGCTTTTGACCTAAAACTAACCTAATTTATTTTATGCTCAACAATTTAATACTATTTCCAGTGGTCGGTACTACCTGCACCATGTTACAAAAGACCTCGAGACAGAGAAGGTCTGACATGTTAGAAGAATAAGACAAGAAAAGAGGAGTGGAAGAATCAACCTCGAGAAGAGAGCTGGGAGGAGAAAAGAAGAAATTTGATTCCCCGAGGATCAAAGCTACATGCCTCATTAATGGAAAAGTGGCTCCCTATCACTGATGTGCCAGGTGTTATGTTGAAGCGGTGCCTTGGGAAGACCACCTTTCAGGACCCGCTTGTCAAGCCAACATGCCTTGCTGGAGTCACCCAACCTCTGACATCCTTATTAACTGCTTCGAAAGTGACTAGTCGGCTTTGGGAACCAGGACACAGTTCACTTTAAAGAATTCAAAAATATTGGATCTGGGACTCTGGGATACAGAAGCTTGTGCCCCCAAAGAATAAAGAATACAACTGATATATGGTTGATGAAATACTCTGGAATTTGGAGAACCTTATTGTTCCTTACTATTTTTCAATGTCTCCAATACCTGGCTTATGCCTTCTTCATCTATGTCTCTAATACTGTCCCATCGACTGTGAACAACCTTCAATTTTTCCTTGACATCTCCAGCCCCATTCCGAAATTCATTCACCATCTTCACGGTGTCATGTGCCTAAATCATTGTCTTGGATAATCTAGATAGCCTACCCTGGTCAAAATCTCTAGCAACTAGATATAGGGATTTCATCCGTTCATCAAATTTACTGAGGACATACTCCTCTGGGGTGCACGTCTTGGTGGTGAAGAGATTGATTTGCAATATTACAACCACAAATGCTTGAAATAGGCCCAAGGGGTATGGACCGTGGTCACCTTTTCTTTCTAGGCCTTAACTAGTTCCTTGCACACCTCAATTTTGAGGCCAAGTCTGGAGTACTGGGCCTAGAGGGAATCATATGATTCATCTCCCAAAATTCACACCTCTCTGGCAACTTCTTCTCTGATATTGCAAATTTCTTCCAACCTGGCCCTCCATTTCTCGTACTTCTTTAATTATTTCTCCCATACAAGAGTGGAGTCATTTGCTTGGCTCATAAGGATGTTGATCTGATAAAGGTCTAGGAGGGATGCCACTATAAATTATCTTATGGAAGCTACCTACTCGGAAGCCCACCCATCTACAGCCTGCACTTTCTTCTTCATGGCCTAGAGGGAATCCATGTTTCCCTGTGCAAGTAGAAATACAGAGGTAGAAGCTTCTAGGTGGACCTTGGCTAGAGGCTATGTAAGCTCTGCCAAAAGTACGAGGAGATATGCATTAGTCTCTCTTTCCTCCTTCAACTTCTAGCCCTGTTTGAAACACCGGGCCTCTACTGCTTTAGTGGCCTCCCTTAGTAGGTCTAGTTTGCCTTGCTTGTCTCTTCTCCCCAGTGCCACTTTTGTGATGTTATAGTCTTCAAGCCTTATGACCTCTGCATCTTCATTTGGAGGAGGTGTTGTGATAGTCACAACTGTGTTTCCAGGTGGCCTGGTCTGGAGGATATGCACCATCTGTTCCCTCTTGGGATTATGAGCCTATGCATGTTAGGCTATCATTTCGGACAAGGAGAGTGGAACTTCTGCCGCTACCACCAGGGCCTTCCTCTTTCTTGATTCCACCAGCCATTGGGGTGGCTAGGGAAGCTTTGCAGTTAGGACCTGAGCATCTAGATTCTCTTCAAAACCCAGCGGTGCGGTCCCAAAATGTTCAGTGTCATTGGGCTCCTTTTCTCTTTCTCATTTCTATTCTTTCTCCTGTTCTCCAGAGGCCTCAGCATTCACTGCCATGTCAGTGTTCTTCTTAGTGATATATGAGACTTCTCCTTCTTCAATATCCATATCACTTGTATCTTTGGGGACTTCCTTGTCCCTCTTAGCATTAGTTGATCTAGCATTTTCATTTCCCGGGTCTTCCCGATCATTCTGCTGCTCCCACCCTTTGACCTCATTAGCCTCGTTTGTGGGAACATTTTTCTCCATCGAAACATCTTCTAGAGGTGGGTGTGGTTTCTGGCCAATTTTTAACAATTTAGCTGCCTTTACCACCTCACCAAATATGCTCCGGGGCGTTTGGTCACCCGAAGTAACCAAAGGCATTTTGAGCATGATGGTTGGGGGTATGGTTGATCCCATGGGTCTGGGTTCCCCGACCATTGGTTGTTCATCTATGGTTTGCCTTGGTGTATCTTCAGCCTCCTGGGCCGGTGTTTTCTCCCACTCATGCTCCCCATGTGTGTCATCCCAGGGATCCTGTTCTGATGCAAATCCTTCTTTCGGAGCTTCCTTTTCTACGAGGATCTCATCTTTATCCTAAACGGAAATTTCCTCAACCGCTTGACCAATTTCCTCCTGCAAGTTCAGGATTTCATCTGCCCCAAACACATCATCAAAATCATCATGTAGGGGAGGGTTGTCAAGGATCTCTTCAATTTTGGAGGAATCCAAACTGACGTTGACTCGAGGCACATCCGACATACCGATGCTAGCGGCCACACTTGGGGTAGGGGTCACCTTTTTCTTCTTCTTTCTCAGTAGTGGGACCCTGGTTTCAAAAATATTGGTAGACTCTACCTTAGTGAAAGTCTGTATGCTCATCATTGTAGCCAACGATGGAGATCCCATCAGGTGAGCAGATGCTATTGGAGTTACTAGGAGGCTGAAGGATATCTGCGTGCTTATTTATTGACTGACCAGCCTTGCCAACTCCATCTGTTGTTACAATTGTACCATCAAAGGGGTGGGGCCTCTGGGAGGTACCTTAGTTGGGGCACCCTCTTTATCTTTCCCTTTTCTCATGCTAGGTTTGGTGGTGGTGGAAGATGGAGTGGCCTTTCAGACTGCTGGTTTCTTCTGGGTGCTCTTAGGACACACCCATGAAAAATATTGGTGACTCGCCTCCAAAATAGGCTGACACACTCCGTTGATTGTCAAGTCTTCTAGGGTGGCCCAATCCACCGGAGGGAGATCTGACTTGTCCAATCCCTGTTCCTTGTATGTCAGGTCTTCTAGGGGCCCATCATCTAAAAACCCCTTCAGAAAAGTTTAAAGGTCGAGCACCTTCATGATTCCTTTTGACAGGCGTGAATGCTGACGGGCCCGGAGATCAAAACTATGCTGGTAGTCCACCCAAAAATCTTCAATATCTTCTTCATGCAGTGGGGATGCCCGAGGAAGTGTTGTGGCAATCTTTCCTAGAGGATCATAGTTCTTTTTGGCATGGTGGAATTCTACCAGTCCTAGGCTTTTTAATTCACTATCTGCCTCCCTTTCCATGGCGAGGCTACATGTATAATTCCCACATGAGAATGGAAATGGAATGTTGATGACCTTCTTTATTGTAAAGACGGTGTGTAGCTCCATCATCTACCGACAGAACTCTAGAAGAATAATTCTATCCCAACAATACTGGGGAAGAAGATAGGGTTCCCGAAGAAGCCAGTCACCCAAATGTAAGTGTGGTGCTGGAACTAAATAAAGTAGTGGCCGTAAGTGCTGACCAAGTTCATCACCTCCTACGATAATCAAGACTTGGTTTCCTAGGCTAGTGTTAGGATATTATGGTAAATGAAAGCATCATTTACCTAGCAAAAATTTAGGAAACTAAGTTCCCATTGTATTGGGGATAATGATCCCATGGGGTCAACTCGCCCAGCCCCTTCCAAAGTTCACCAACTGTTCCCAAACCTAGAAAATATAGTCTTTGTTGGGATAGTGCCCATAGCACATAGGATGTCATGTAGAACTTAGAACTCTGGATGATGCCCTTCAACTGCGTGTCCACATGATTGGCAATGATGGCTACCCAGTTGAAAGTTTGGTTACGGGTGGTGATGCAGTAAAGAAAGTAGTACATCCATGCCAATAAATCCTAGGCATGGTGAAATCCAAAGATCCTGCATAGAAATATGATGCCCACCTGAATGGGCTCTATGAAATCCCCATGATGGATTTCCAACTTCATCCTTTTATGGTCCCTCTTCGGGGACTTCAGCCAGTGAGTGTTAAGGTATTTATGGGAGACGAGACTAGCTTCCTTGAACTCCTATACTGACTTTGTCCAATTAAAGACAACGGACCCCTAGAATTGCAGAATCCCCAGCCCTAAGGAAAAATTTTCTTCATCTAGGGTGATGATTGTTACTAGATACTATAGCAACTGAGGATCGGTGAGTAGAACAATCTGAGTAGGTGCATTGTACAATGTTTCCAGCTGAAGTATCAGTTTTGGTGATTGCTCCGCATAGGGAAATTTCACGACCTTTATAATGCTAGAAGTGGCCAAGTGAGTGGCCATATTGTCTCCATCGGCCTTTAATCGGTATATGGCTTGAATCAAGCCCTCCATTTCAACCCAAAGTCTGAGCTATGTGTCTATTATTTCCCATACTTTGGAGTCCACCTTGGACCCCACGAGAATGCCTTCCTTTGGATATTTGGAGGTCAAGGGCAGCTTTGCTAACATCTTTTTGACCTTGGTTTTTGTTGCTACCCAGGTGGAGGTGGTAGGTAGCTCTGGGCTATCAGGAGGAGTGATTACTTTAGACATATTGATCAATTATCTGCAACCTACAAGACCAGAGAACTATTATAACATGGAGTATATAAAAAGAATATTAGAAACTCCAAGGGATTTGTCACCACCCTACACCTGTCCAACAAGTGTTAGCACATATCAAAAATCCCAAAATACCTGAAATAGATATGAGTTAGATTTTGGGGTGTTAAACTAAGTGACAGGTGGAAATGAAAGACAAGGGGCTCCTAAGGACCTGGAGTTCAAACAAACTAGCCGTTGTCGACGTGACTGGTAGTAAGCCATAGTTGGGTGACATGGGCCATCACATGGCCACATGATAGATGGCGTAAAGGCATTAATGGTGACAAGTGGGATGATACAGGGTAAATTGAATGCCAGATGGGACAAGGTTTTAAATTCCCACTCATGGTAAATTAATCTTTCCATTTAAGGTGAGAGGACAGGGGAGAGAGAAATTTTCCATGGCTCGACTCAGTGAGGTGCCAAGTTTGAACTATGGCAATTTCCTCTCGACGAGCTCGGTAAGGTGATGGAAAAGAATTGTGATAGAGCATGACAAGCTTGACAGAATGGGAGGATACACACAAAATATACATGAGTTTACAGAGGGCCAAAGGCTGAGGCCGAGGGTTGAGACATATATATGCTAAAACACAGGGAACCAAAGCTCTGTGAGTGCCAAAGTGAATCTCATAGAATGATGGTGACATATATACACTATCTACAGATCATTTACATGATTATATAATGCTTACACAGCCACACAGGATACCCAATGAAAATATACATTACATACATTAATCTAAAACTGCACAGAGGGTGAACAACCCTCTGGCATAGCCAACCCACCAACTGGAGTCAAACGAAGAGCAAAACACAAAGGATAGAAATGGGAAAACTAGACAAACAAAACAAAAACAAAAGGAAATAGCAAAAAACTAGAGAAGGGAAAACCAAAAACCTACCTGAAACACAAAGAAAAGGAAGGGTTAAGAACACTAGGAGCACTTGTCAACAATTCCACCCTCGAATGATCATGAATGGACACCGCAAATCAACTTGTAATCGGCCACTAAGCACAGAGTAATTCATAGTTTAATCATAGTTTAATTGCCTAAGAGTCTCTCTGAATGCTCTAAGTATTTTAATCGTGGTAACTATGAAAGTGATGGGTAATTTCCATTTATACTCTTAGGGTAAAAACAAGTTACACTCTTCTCCACAAACTCTGGAACAGGCAGACCTCCGGACTCCGGGCCCGGGGATGCCATGCAACTATGCCTTCTCGCACAAGGAAACATAGTTGAAGAGGATCCTGGAGTCCAGAATCCAAAATTAGAAGAACAAAAAACTCTGGGACTAGGCCTGGAGTCATGAAAGATAGAAAGAAAAAGGAAGACACCTCGCAAGAGCAAAGCCCAGAGAAGAAAAACAAAGGAAACAAAGAAAACAAGGCAAGAGCCAAAAGCGAAAAGAGGGGACCCAACATTTTGCACACAAAATGTAGGGATAGGTATGTAGGGCATAAAAAATGGCAATTATCTAGGATGAGTGCCTTAGCACATTTTAGAACTACATAATGTTTGGTTCGAAAAACTGGAATCAATCATTACTTGGAGCATCCTGCTTGTAAGGTGAGAAGTGTCTGAGAAAATCTGGCCCATACATGATTCAATCCTTGGTCCTTCATCAGTTGTGAAGTGTGTTCTTTAAAATAAAATCAAGCTGATGACCTCTGGGAGAAGTAGAGAAGAGGCACTAACTATATCAAACCAAAGTCATCAAACCTGCTCTTTTACCCCAGATACCAGAATTTCTTCATTCTTTAGTTCTTTCCTTTCTTTTCTTTCCTTTTCTAGGTGGAAAGGTGGTACTTCTTTCACCTTAGACCTCAAGCTTAGCCAATTTTAGAGGTGGTACTTCTTTCACCTTTCCACGCAATTCAAATTGTCAAATGGGGAAGATAACTCCAGACCCAGAAGGAATTTAAATGTTTTCAAACTTGGGCCAACAAACTAGTGCGACCGATCTACTCTCAGTGTGTCTGATTACTTATTCTTTTTAATTTTTATCTAGCTAATTTTTGGACATCTGAGAGATGAATTTGATGAAGATTAATCATAGCCTATTACCAAACTAACAAAATAACTCCAGAGCGTGGACCAATTCCACCATGCTAACAATAGATTCCAAGTTCACCACAATGCCGAAGGTACCATTTCAGAAACTAGATGTTATGCAAAGCATACCGGTCAACAAAGGGGTGGGAAAAACACTAAGAACCCAAAAAAAAGAATGAACAAAGCCAAAAATAAAACAAAAAGAAAAATGGGTGGTCCCAGAGGACAACCAACACAACTATTTATAAGGAAAGACACCCCAAACAGAGCACTAGGAAGGATATTTACAAGCAGGACTTTACATAAAATACAATTCTGGACAAACTCAACTCATTCAAAATAATGCTTGATAAATTGTCCATTGTCAGGCAATGGAACAACTTCTTCAATCAAGGTATTGAGGCAATAAGTATTTGCCCCGCAGATCTCATATATCAAGTTTGGTCAAAGCTAGAGCCGTTAAAATTTGGTGTGTTTTCCTTTCTTTTCCTAGGCCTTGTCCCACAAAAGGACTAAGTCCAAAATCTGAAAGGCCTTATACTAGGCTCTTTAGTCAAACCATCATTTTACTACTTCTTGGTGATACGCAAAGTTTTTAAAGGGTGCATCTCTATGTTCTTCCATTTGCACCAGATTTAGGAGCCAGACTTCCACAATTTTATCCCAGTTGCCAAATTCCTACATGAACTGCAACACCGGGATCTGTAAGTTAATGGGGAACACTGGATTTTAGCCATAAACCAGGTGGAATAGTAAATTCCTAGGGCTGCCTTTATTCAGATACGATCCACCCAGAGAGAAAATCTAAGCTTTTGGTGCTAGCCCCAAGGATTATATTCTAATAGATGTTTGATCACCTCAAGTAAATTTTTGTTGCTTGATTCAGCAACAGTGTTCCCTTGAGGGTAATAGTTGTTGGAGAACTTTAGAGTGATCTTTCTATCATAGGTCCATTTAAGTAATTATGCCAAAGAAAATTCCAGGCCATTATCACATACTATAGAAAAGGGCATCCCAAATCGCATGACGATGTCTTCTTCCAATAATTTTATGACTACATCTGCCATGTTGTTTTTGCAAGGGATCACTTCAGACCATCGGATGCAATAATCGGTAGCAATTAAGATGTACCAGTGGTTGGCAGACAAGTTGGGGTTGATTTCCCCAATAAAGTCAAATTCCCATTGGGTGAAATGTCTAGCTTCGAAGACCGGCTGCGAAGGCATAGCCAAGTTTTTCTCATGATGTGCCACAGTTTGGCAAGTGTGGCATTTCCTGATGTGAGTATAGACATCCTTAAAGATACAGGGCCAATAGTATATGGCCCAGAGGATCTGATGGGCAGTGGCGTCAGCTGAGCCATGCCCAATTCCAAACTACCCATGGAATTCTTTGATTATCTTTGTAGCTTGAACCCTATCAATGCACCGGAGGTATACTCCCTCATAGTTCCTGCAAAAAGTGTGGCATTCTTGATCATGAATTATGCCCTTTTCAATCACAGGGCATGACATTTGTTTGGAGGCAATCCCTCAGGGAAACTATCATTCAATAACAATTACACCAGGTCTATGTACCATGGATCTTGAGTGATGGACTCCACTATATATGTCTGACATTCAATGTGTGGAGCCTCTTCTACCATCGCTCTACATAGTCCCTGGTCTTGGATTATATTCATGGGTTGCATTTCTAAATCATATTCTTTGAGGATGGACATCCATTTCCCCTGTCTTTCACCCAATTCACTCGACATCAGCAGAGATTTTACTTCCTGGTCAAGGATGATAGCATGCACTTTGCTCCAAAGAATATAATGCAAGAATTTCTTCACGGCGCAGACAAGAGAAAAGGCCTATTTTCCAAAGGTGAATATCAAAATTTGGCATTCTTAAAGGGGAAGCTCATGAAAGCTATTGGTCATTCCTACCCTTCGATCTTTTGGGTCAAAACTGCTACAGTAGAGTGCGGCAAAGAAAAGGAATATATATAAAAGGGGAGGGAATATTCTGGGCTAGCCAAGACTGGGGCCTCCACTATCATTTGTTTAATATGGATGAATGCCCACTTTGCCTCTAGGCTCCACTCAATTTTAGCATCTTTCTTCATCATTTCATTGAGTGGCTTTATAATCTTGGTGAACCCTATGATGAATCACCAGAAAAAATTGATCTTTCCAAAGAAAGATCTCATTTCCTTCTTGTTGTCGGGCATTTGTAGGTTTAGCAGCGCTTCAACTCTCTCAAGGTCAATGGATATACCATTCTCAGAGATAATATACCCGAGCAACTTCCCTTTAGTGATCCTGAATATGCATTTCTTAAGGTTGAGGGATATTCCATGACGGTGACATCTCTCACAAATCTAGGTGAGGTGGGTGGAATGATCACGCCTGTCCCAGGAAAAGACTATCAAATCATCCATGTAGATGATTATACACCAATTCACAAGGCCCTCAAATGTAATTTTCATAGCCTTTTAAAATTTGGCCCTTACATTGATCAGGTCAAAGGGTATTCTCTAGTAGGCAAATGTTCCCCACTTGGTGGTAAATGTTATTTTATCTCTATCTTCATATTTAACCATTAATTGGTTATACCTAGAGTATCCATCCAAGAAAGACATCATTTGTGATCCATTCACAATTTGCAGTACCTCAACCAACGAATGAAGAGGGTGATTATCTTCCTCACAGGGACTAGGTTGGAAACCCACGTAGTATGCTAGATTGGAAAGATGATCTAGGCTGATAGTAGCTTTTGAGCCTCCTAATGAATCAGAGGCTCGATCAGTGGGTTGATCGGTCATTGCTTTTATCGTTAAGGCTTAGCATTAGGTTTGAGTGGGATAGTGTGAGTCATAATGGATGTATCATAGGTTTTCAAGTCCTCATACCCCTACGCGATTACATCAATATATTCTCGGAGAACCACAAGAATCTTCTCCTTCTCCTTTGGGGAGCAGGAAGTGCCAATGTGTATCCATTTTTCTTCACCGGCCTGGACGATGTTCACTTTCTCAAATTTTCCTCCCTTACAGGAGGATGATATCTTTTCTCAGCCCCGAGGGTCTGAGTCAAAGATTCATTCAAGTGTGACCATCCCCTTAGGGATGGTTTTGGTTGGTAGGTCCATGATCCCGTCGTCTTCATCACCCTATCTAGTATCATCATGATCTCTCTCCTCCACTATCTAGTCCTCAAAGACACCAACATTGGCCATAAAGGCCAAGATATGTTGATCGTCATCAAAGACCTAGAAATGGGTGACGTTGTTTGGAATGGATGGGGTGGGGACCATCTCAATAGAGAATTTCTAGAGTTGGGAGGTAGCCATTGGCTCAAGCATGCTGACAGAAACAACAAGGGCATCCAGGACATAATTTCATCTCCAGGGAATAAGATCAATGCTGAATGCATCAAAGTCTTCAATAAGGCTCCATGCTCGGTTGCGCTATGTGGTTAGCCTTTTTTCATGACAGGTGTATTGACTCCTGACTTGCTTAATGATCAAATCTAAATCACCCACGGCCTAGAGGCAAGTGATTCCTTTCCTCAGTGCAAATAGAAGTCCAAGGACCAAATCCTCATACTCTATGATGTTATTCATGCAATTGAACTACAACCTATAGGATGCGAGGAAGAATTTCCCCCATGGGTTGATCAATTCCACTCAGGCCCCACAGCCTTGTTTGGATCAGGACCCATCAAACTTAAGGGTCCACAAGTCATCATTCTTTGTCTGGGATTGGGAAGAATAAGTGATCTTTGGAAATTTCTTGGGAAGGTTAGGAGGATTTTCCTCCAGTGCTGATGATATGTGGGTGAGGTTTGCCTCTGGGGATACTTCTGGTGTAGATCCTTAGACAAACGGCACCGAAGAGGTGCTTCCAGCAGAAGTACTGAATCCTAGGGAATCAACAGTGTGTTCTTCCTTCCGGAGGGCATTCATGTGCCGGGTAGCAGTGGCAAGGCAAGGCTCACACTCTAGCTCCAAATGTTTCTGATAATGTACCCGGCACCAAGTGTCAGATAAGAGTGTGGCGGGGATCACCATGGTACCCTGAGAGTTAACCTCAACCCTCAGTTTTTCTTCTAGGTCCCAGGTTCTCTGAGAAACTATGGGGTCCTCCCCGGGTGTGAAATTGAATGTTAAGATCTCTATAACCACCTGAATTTGGTCTATTCCAACAATAGACCATATTTTCCCTAAGTGTGATCATACCCCCAATTATGTCATGACAATGTTACTTTGGCATAATTCATTTTTAAAATCAAATTTAATGTCCTAGGTATTTTTATCACTAAATAATATTAATTATTATAGCCATATGATTCAAATCAATCCAAACCAATCAAAAACAAACCAAATTCAAAACATGGCTATAGTATTTAATCATAAAGGAATTAAATAAAATCCTAAATCGATTGCTCACTTGCAAAAAGAACCAATTCCCTAGCCTAATTAATTTAATTAAATTGGCTACAGTCTTATTGATTATTAAAAAGCATTTAAAAGCTTAAATAATTGATATTCCTATTTTTGAATGAATTAAATAAGTTTAATTAATTTCATTAATATTCCTCTAAACCCCAACCTAACCCACCTCAACCACTTTGACTTTGGGTTCAAAATCATCCCAACATATTCCCCCCATGCTAAGCCTAATCCTAATCTTAATCCTATCCTAACCCACTTCCTAATGTTGTCACATTCCTAATTTTATGATTAGGAACTCAAGCTTGACTCCCTCTAATTCAAAACAAATCAAATCAAAATCAAGATCAAAATCAAATCAAATCAAATCAAGATCAAATCAAATCAAATCAAATAATTTGATAGCTCAAATCACTCCTAATTTCTTCTATAAATAAAATGAGTTTTAAGCTCAAATGGCCCTTGGTTTTTTATTGTGGAAGGCCCTGTTTTTACTCTTGATTTTGGAGGCCCTGAACTTGGAAGTCTTTTATTATATTGTTGTAATGCTCCTAATTTTGAAGAGTTTATAAGCATCCTTATGCTGCCCATATTTGGAGAATTGAAGGAGCAAACTCATGTTGCTCATGTTTTAGGGATTTTCATAGTGCTTTCTAGCTTATTTCTTAGTCATATTGTTATACTCTTCATTTCTA
>MU217186.1:552267-566171 GCA_018584345.1 Thuja plicata | reverse complement strand
TATATATATATCATTTCATTCATTGGATAACTTAGTTTTATTCTTTCCCTTTCATGTATTTTCCAATTTTAGCTCAAGAATGAACACAAATTTACTCTAGATCACTAATAATGTGCAAACTAGGTTATCTTAGCAACTCACCTAGTAAGTAGGCTAGCAATCTTAACCAATTGAATGAACATAAGAATTGGGTAACATTTTTGGTGACCTTAGCTGAGTGCTTTCCTATGAAGTACCCCTTTTGACAAGTTTCCTTCATTTTCCATTGGGCATAGAGTCCTCTGGCTTCCATAACTAAAACATTGCTCAAATCCTGAAAAAATAATAACCCCTCTTGAAACAAAATAACTAAATTCTTGAGATATGTTGATATTATTCTAAGGGATTCATCCTATAAGTATGAATGGTTTGCATCAGTGGGTCCTCAACTCACTAATACCAATCATTGATGCTTGCTTGATGAAGCTTGAAGAATGACATCAATGTATCTCTAGCTTATTACTAACAACTCAAAACTGGAAACAACAATTGAAACTGAGAACAAACTTGTGCTAATACACTTAGGGAACACATAAAACTAGAATTGAGACATCTAACTATTATTGTACATGGGTAGTACTTTAACCTCAATAGCATGACTTGAGGTGAATCCCATTTACAGGAATGGTCAATTCTTCTCCCTCCATGGAAAACAACTGGAAGGCATTGTGTTATTTACATCCTATAACCATGAAGGGCCCACTCTAGATTGCATCAAACTTAGTGTGCCTCCTGGGTTTATTCGTCAACTTTTCCCACTTAAGGACCAAGTCTCCCTCCTTGAAAACCCTAGGCATGGACCTCTTATCAAAGGTTTTCTTCATCTAAGCCTGATAGTTTTCTAGGTTTTCCAATATTATTTTTCTTGCTTCCTCAAGTTCCATCAGTTTAGCAAGTCTTACTTGCATGGAATCTTCTTGTATTAGTTCAATTTCCTTAATTAAATTAAGAGTGGGTAATTCAACAAAAATAGGAACTTTAGCTTCCTTTCCATAGACTAGCAAGTATGGAGAGTTACATGTGGACCTCTTGGGGGTTATCCTATCCACCCACAAGGCCAGCTTCAACTTGTTATGCCAATCTCTCTAATTTCCCTCAATAGTTCTCTTGATGATCCTTATCAGGTTCTTATTTGTTGATTCTTCTTGACCATTACCCTAAGGGTAATAGTTGGATGAATTATTCAAGATGATATGATTTAATTCCCATTCTAAAATCTTTATTCCTAGGAAGGCTAGTAAAATTTTTGAGACAATGGAGTGAAGTGTTCCGAATCTTGCTTCCATGTCTTGGTAGAAGCTGAGGACAGAACCTTTAGTTGCATCCTTTAGTTCTACGGCCTCTACCCACTTAGTGAAGTAGTCTATGGCCATGAGGATCCACTTGTTACCAGCATCGAAGGGTGGGTTCATGAAAGGTTTCTCCACCTTAATAGGATGCAATGGCAAAGCTGTTAGCTTCTATTTGCCTGCAAATAAAGAAAAAATTTTACATTTTCTTACCCAAGCAAAGGCATCTTTTGTAGAATGGGCCAATAATACCCTGCTCTCATTATTTTTAGAGAAGTATTTCTTGCTACAAAATGGCCTCCGGATGCTCTGTCATAGAATTCTTCAAGAATTATGTCCATCTGATCTGGTTCAACACACCTTAGAAAAACACCATTGTAGTCTTTCCTATATAAAACACCATCCAGAATGACAAAGGAAATGACTTGAAGTCATAGATACCTTCTATTGTCTTTGTCAAGGCTTTGGGGACACTCACCAGTCAGGAGATAATGCTTCATCTCTGTTGTCCAACTTGTGGGGGTTGTATTATGATTTATTAGGACAACATCTTCTTCTTGTTGATTGATGTCCTCTTTTCCTTCTGCCATTTCCTCACATAGTCCTTTTCCTCTTATCACTTTAGTGACTTTGATTTGAATTTCATATTTCATTACTTTAGTAATCCAACCCGCTCTCTTATGGTTCAAATATGTGTTCAAAAGGAAATATTTAATGTAGGGATGGGTAACCATAAGATGAACTCCATTATTAGAAAGAAAATGTCTAAACTTTTTCAAGCTCCTTACCCCTGCTAGGACACACTTCTCCTGAGAGGTATAGTTCAGTTCATATCCGTCTAATCCTTGGCTGTAGAAAGCCATTGGTTGCTCCTGGTTATCATCATTTTGTTGAACTAGTATGGCAGATATAGTGTTTGTATTCCCAAATGCATAAAGAATGAAGTCTTCTAAAAAATTTGGGTTTACCAGAGTAGGAGCAAATGCTATTGCCTCCTTTACTTCTTCAAAACACATTTTACCTTCACTTGTCTAATGGAAGGAAACATTCTTTTTTAGAATTTGTGTCACAGGCTTCATCAACGCTGCAATATTAAAGATAAATCTCCTCAAGAAGTTGATTCTCCCCATGAAACTTTGTAGCCCCTTCTTGTGTGCTAGCAATGGCAGTGCTAGGATCACACTTATCCTTTTAGGTTCAATAGTTGTACCTTCTTTGGAAACAATATGCCCCAAAAGTCTACCTTCATGGATAACAAAGATACACATTTTGGGGTTCAAAGAGACTCCAAATTCTTTGCACCTCTAAAAGACATGCTTCAAATGGGCCAAGTGATCATTAGTATTCTTTAAAAAGATACTTATGTCATCTAGATAAACATGGACAAACTTATACATTAAGCCAGCCAATGCCATATCCATGGCTTTTTGGAAAGTGGCACCAGCATTAGATAACCCAGAAGGCATCTTTCTGTATGTCGTGGTGCCCCATTTAGTTTTAAAGGTCATTTTGTACTGATCCTCCTCCTTTACTAAGATCTGGTTATAACCAAAAAAATTGTCTAACAATGAAAATATGTCAGATCCTGATACCAACTATAGTATTTGTTCCATAGAGGGAAATGGATGGTGATCCTTTAGTGAGGCTTAGTTAAGATCTCTGAAATCTACACACTACCGGATCTCACCATTCTTCTTTCTGATAGGCACCAAGTTAGAAAGCCAGGAAGTATGCTTGATAGGAAATATAATGTTAGCCTCAATCATCTTGCTCAGCTCAGTTTTCATTAGCCCTTCTAACTTAGGGTTTATAGGCCTTTGTTATGTCTAACAGTCTTAGCATTAGGTTCAATCTCAATGGTGTGTTGGGCTAAATGAGGATCAAATCCTTTGAAATCATGGTACTCTCATGCAAATACATCACTGAATTCTTGGCATAATAAAACAAAATCTTGTTGTTCGTGTTGTGTACATACCTTCCCAAGATTTAGGGACTTATCATGGAGTATTTCAACTGGTTGGTAGTGTTCCTCTTTCATTGCCATGCTTTCCTTTTCTCCCCTAAGCTGATCATCAGAGTTAAAAATAGACTCAAGGGTGACAAACCCTTTTGTAAATTTGTTAGTTTTTAACTGCAAAATCTAATCATTGTGTTGATGGGCATATTTACTTTGATTAGCATTAGAAAATTCAGCCTCTTCCATAAAAAATTCAAGATTTTTTCATCACTTTCAAAGATATTCCAGCTTACTTGATTATCTAGGACTAAAGGTCTTACAAGGATCTTCACATACTATTGCACCTTAGTGTTCTTAATCTCTTTAGGAATATCATATTCAACCCACATAGTAGCCTGCTTGTCTGCTTGTTTGATCTGATTTCTTGGGACAACAATTAGATTAAAAGCATCAAAGCCTTGAATTAGGTCTCAAACTTTGTGCTTATACATTATGAGCACATCATTCTTGGTGAGGTTATTATTGCGAATCTGATTGACTATTAGCTCGCTGTCAGCAAAGACTTGTAAACATTTGATACCCTTCTTTCTAGTCCACTCTAATCCATGAATTAAAGCCTCATATTCTTCTCTATTATTAGTATAGCTAAAGGAAAAACATACAGTAGAATAGTACCTTTTCCTTTCTGGTGAAATAAGTATAGCCCCTCCTCTGCCACCAATCTTGCTTATGGAACCATCAAAGAACAACTGCTATAGGTCATTCTTTTGTTGTTCTGGATCCCCTTTCTTGATCAAATTTGGGATCATTGCATTCTTTTCATGAATGATATACATCCATATGCCCGACACCTCCATGTTCCTAAAGTTATCATCCTCTGGGTTTTATTTTGTCCACTCATCCAAGGAAATATTTAGGATATTCTCAGTAGTGGTATGTGGTTCTGAGACAACAAGTTCTTGTTCATGGAACGTTAGGTTGGTGTTGATGGGGCTAGGTGTGTAGGGCTCCACATGGTCTTTTGTGAAGGTTTCTGACTTGATTCTAACCTTTGTACAATACCTAGTTCTAAAATATAAGTGAGACCAATCTGAAGAAAGATACCCACCAAACTTGGCAGTAAAGTCTCTGCTAAGTCGAATAGCAAAGTAGGCTGGTAGATCAATAACATAGACATCTTGAGGGATTGAGAAGTTGGGACACTCGTGCAAGGTGAGGCTTAGGTCCTTTATGAATCCAAATGTACTGACTAATGATCCATCTAATTGGACAACACACTTATTAAGAGGCTCATAGGATAACCCTAAGGTGTCAAATAATTGCTTAGGTATGACTGAGTTGCTTGCTCATGATCAATCATACAATATGTACAAAACTTTCCAATAACAAGAGTGACATAGAAAGGAGGAGGCCTAACCTGTGGAGTTTGTTGATTACTTATGAGCTGTAGGATGGCTTTTACATCTTGCTGACCTTTCTGAGACACGTCAACAATCAGAACCCTAGGTTTCTTTGAAACATCTTTTAGTGCAATCTTAGACAAAGCATCAAGCATTAATTCCTTTTGACCAAGGATGGCTAAGGTATCTAGCATGGGAACACTTATTGAAGTTTTCTTCATTTGTTCTACAATATTGAAGGAACCCAGGATTACCTTTGGTTGTCCCTTTCCTGTAGCCACCTCTGGTTGTGGTGGTGTAGTTTGTGGCACAGTCTTTACAGGCTCCTTAGTTGATATAGTTTGTCCTCGAGGCAAAATTTGAACAACCTCAGGCTGTGGATCACAACTTGGGCCTGATGGTCTTTTGAAGCTAGTTTCTCTACATCCATGGTCTTCTTTTTTGACCTTGTATTGGCTGAAACTGGGGTATAGCTTTGATTGTCATTGTGGGGGAAGTTAACTCCACATAATTCCTCACTCTGCCAGTTCATGAGAGCCACACCGGGTATATTGTGGTCACTTGGTCCTACTAGCTGATTTTGCTTAATTTGGGGCTATTGTGGCCTTTCTTATGGAGTTATGATATTGTCCTGCACCATAAGAGTTTGGCCAAATCCATTGGGGCAAACTCCTTGAATATGTTTCTGTTTACATGGACAATTCCACTCATAATCTTGTCCTAGATTATTCTGGGTCGCTGGAACAAGCTCCTTAGAAGCACTAGGAATGTTGGGATTGTAAGGTTGGCTAGCTCTTTGACTATAGTTTCTTGCTTGGCCTTGCTGGCCTGCCTGATAAGGTGGTCTAGTTTGCTGGTATTGAGCCTGATATGGGGCTTGGTAAGGTTTTTGATAAGGCTATTGAAACTGCTACCTTTTGAGACTAACAAGCTCATTGGTAATGTTTTGCAAGGTCTTTTTGATCTCCTTCAGCTCTTGGGACTGGTCTACAACCAAACTAGTAGTTTTTTGGGGAAGAGTTGGGATAGGCGAAATACAGGCCAAGGTTGGGATTGCTTTAGGAATAGGTTGCAATTCTAGAAAGAAGGGAATTGGAGGCCTTGGGGCTATTTTCCTAGCTTCGATGAGACTATTCTCAGCTCTTATGGCAATATTAAAGGTTGTTGGCAAGTTTTTCCCTCCCATTGTTTGGATTGTCACAAAAATGTCACTGTTAAGTATCCTCAAATAGTACAAAAAAGCATGTTGGTTTGAAGGCCTAACTGCTACTGGAATTTTGTTCCATGTCCTTCGAAACCTAAAATTGAATTCCATCATATGCTCCTGGGGTGACTTCTTTATGGTAGTCAAATTTTCTGCTAAAGAAAGATGGTCATATTTATCTTCAAATTGGGCAGTCAAGGCAACACCTAGGTCATCCCAGGTCGCTATAGAGTTAACCGCTAAACCCCTAAACCATTGCAAATATTTACCTTTAAGTGATGCTACTAACAACCTAACAATTACATCATCATGGGTGAGGTGATAAAAACCACAGAGGGATGCAACATCTCTTATATGTTCAATGGCTGAGGTTTGGTCCTCTTTGGTAAAAATGGGCAATATTTTAAGGGCTCCCATGGGTATGTCATTATGTTGTTGTAAATTCAGAGGGCTACCATGGTTAAAAGCCATAAAAGGCTTATTTCTGACCATAGGTGGACTTGGGAGAACTTGAACTGCTAGAAGCACTTGAGATAATACAGGGAGCATTGGGATAAAAAGACTACCTAAAGGGATATGACTGGAAATAGTAGGCTGGGATGCACTAGGTTGGGGTTGAGTGTTCTTGGCTGCCTTTTCTCTCTTTGTAGATGGAGGTAGCTCCATGTATTCAAAAGGATTCTTTCTCTGCCTGGTTGGTATCCTGTTCATGTGCTAACAAGACTGATCTACATAAAACAAGAGTAGAGTTGCCAAGTATGATATCTCATAAATCATAATAAGAACATAGCTACTGCTCATACCAAACAAAAACTCATATGAAATTTTCAAGAATACTGGCTCAAAAGTCTCTCCCACCAGGCATGCTAAAAACTATTGTCACTAAGGATTGCACCCAAAAAGAGCTAAGTATGAAAGTCAGCAATCATGTGAAACATGGGAATACTTTTAGGTTGTGGGGAACCTATAATGAAAGTAGACCTCTGAATTAAGGGTCGACTTCCCCTTGAATCACCTTTAAACTTGAAATTTTTGGAGGAAAAGGGAAGAGAGAAGTGTAGAACTGGAAATAACTAGAAATGAAAACTAGGTGATTCACCAAACTTTAAGGATCCATGGATTGAAGGTATACCCACAATGAAACATGAAAATGACTTTGTAACTGACAAATTGATCCTATTATTATGATATTCTTTGAAATAAAGAGGTAATGGAATAAAAGGAAGGGAAAGAGCTTCCACAACCTAAAGCTTAGATGTACACAGATTAGGACTAAGAATAACAAAACACCTTTCTGAATACTCAATTTGAACAAGCATGTAAAGTAAAGGACACAACCTGGATCATAATAAATTTGACATATAATTCAATAGAAAACTCAGAAGTAAATAGGAATAAGGACTACTATTGCATATTCAGTAAAAAGGGTCTAAATATTATCTAGATCACCAAGAGATACAAACATTCAAATCTCAGAATGAGATAGAATGAAAAAATTGACTATCACAAAATGAGAGTTGTATAAATAGGTGAGAACCCCAAAATCTGCATTTCCAAGGATTTTGGAAATCACCATGCCTAACTCCACCAAATCTGGGACTAGAAGAAGTGATATCTCTGAAGAATCTGCATTCCAGGTGCATAAGACATGCTTCTCATATTCGAATGGCAGGTCCCTAGATTTGTAGGTGGTGAAAATGGAAATTTAGAATCATGCCTTAAAAGGCCTTCCCCTTTGAAATCAAATCTAACCTACCCCCAAATCATGCTTGATAGGTGATATTTGCCCAAATGATTTATAATTGCATTATTGGTGAAATTTTACAATAATTAAGGCATGATTCTCATTAATGCATCCCATTTGAATCAATCAATGACCTTTAGAAGACATGATAGGAACATGTTATCAAAATTTAGCCATAACACCTAGGACCTAGGGTATGCTTTTACAATAATTTTAATCTTGCCTCTAAATGACTCATTAAAGCATTAAAAAATATTTACTATACAAAACCCCACCTTATCATAACATATTCTTGGTCTTTACCATATATTTAAACATTTTTACTTACCATATGTTCAAATATTAAAACATGAGCAATTTAGTTTCCTTAAAACATATGGTGATCGAAATTACCAATCTTCATCGAGTTGCAAGAGGAAAACATGGCTTTGGTGCCCTAACTACCACTTTTGAAGGAAAGAAAACATTTTTTTTGGAAGGTTGCAGTTCTGGATCAGCCTTTCTTTGGCTTCGCTAGAGTTTGGAAATAATATTAATCGATGAGGTAATTTTTTCATTCATTGCATTTTATGGTTATGAATCAAAATCATGTTTTGTGTTTCTACTTTTTATCCATTGAGCTGCCTGCATTCTATATCTTTGCATTATTGTTGGAGCTTTGTTGTTGTGAATGTTTATATTTCTCATGTTTAAGAGGACGTAGACTATGGAGAATATCTATGTTTACTGTCTTATTTACTTGATAATGCTTGTTGTTTTCACTGGTTGTCATGGTCAAACTAGGGCATCACTCTTATTGCTTTGAAAAGAATGTTGTTTTGATTCCACTGAAGATGGTGCCACGACTATAATTTTTGTATGTGCTTGATGGAAACATTTATGGAAAGCATTTACCTTTTTGTTATCTTGATGGCCCTGGGATATTCTTCATTGGTTCATTATTGTTTGTGCTTGTTTCTTTCTTAGAAGATGTTGAAAATTGGCCCATGTTGTATACTAGGGCATTGTTGTTCTCAAATTGATGAATGGGATACTTGGGCTTTCTTTGCAAGAACATTTCTATCTTTTGACTCCATAGGAGATGGCGCCATGATGCTTCATTTGATGTTTTTTATTTCTATTTGGGTCATGGTTATTTGCATGTTTTAAATATGTTCTTTACTTGAAAGTCGCGAGCTATTAGTAACATCTTTGTTGTTGTTTTACTTGATCCATGGGCCGCATCTTGAGGATTGTTGTTTTGATATTTACTTCCTTTCCATGGATGCATAATGCTATTTTGATGATGCTATTTTTTTGTTTCATTACCTTGAATGCTGCTATTATATGATTTCCCCATTTCTGTGGTGTTCCTCCATTGATGAGGTCGCGGGGCTGTGAATAATATATATTTTGTCAAAGTAATGAAATATATTTGTTTACCATGTTGAATCTGTCCTTCTTTTCTCCATTACTTGAAAGAGATACCAATTCATTTGCAGCTTATATGGATGCTTGATGTTATTATGTTTTTCCTCCATTGATGAAATAGCCCATAGCATCATTTGGGGCATTATTGTTTTTATTCCATCTTTACTCTGTACCTAGGGTATCATTGTTGTTTACCTTCCTTGGCATTGATTCTAGGAAACATAGACATGTTTTGGATTTTGTTGAAATTCATATGCAAAAAATAGTGCTATCCTTGTCAAATGCACCATACCTTTGATTTTAGATACACATGATGTTTTTCAAATGTAGATTTATTGAGATATGTACCATTGTTGTTATCTTTCACCTATGTTATGTACCTAGAGTATCATTTCCTATTGATACTTTGAGGGCATGAGACATACATACAGATCTACCTCTTCTCCTTATTCTAGTATATATGTAGATGCTTCATTATTTGATGTTGATGGACTCCATATTACAGTTATCATTCATTTGAAATCTCTTGATTTGTAAGCACATGCTTGAGATGTAGCTTGCTAAATGCACTTGTGTCTGCACATACCATTGTTGTTGCATCATGTTTTTATTGAAATGATGCCCTTATGCCTCATTATACCATTCATCTTCGTGTATCCTAAATGTTCCATGGTTACTGTTGCTTCATTGGTTATTCTCCCTTCTAGATCAATGCTCCGCCTCTGGGCTGTGGGGATAATCAAAAAAATTGTTTTTGATGGGGCTTCTGATAACCCTAACACCTTTAATGTAGGGTACTAAGAGGGCATGGCATCTGATCATGGTTGTTCTTGTCCTGTTATGTGGGTTTTGTCAAGGGTCCTTGAGGTCTTCCCTGATAGTGCCCACATCACAAAACAAAACCATCCATTGTAGTTCTGGAGAATCTTCATCTTCATAAGTGTACTTTCTCATGCATGGGTGTTCTTCAAAGGTGGCCTGTGATGGCTACCCTTGGAAATTTCTTGTGCATGAGTAAGGGCATTTATAACATATAAATGTAATAAAAAAACTTCTTCTTTACCTACACATAGAACAAACAAATTAGCGAAAAAATGGTATTCTTCTTTCCTCTACAACATTGTTTTGAGTATGCTCATGCCTGGAGCATGGTCTCCTTCTTCTGGTGTATGGTTGATGTAATGCATTCATAACTATAGATGTAGATAGATAATTGGTCATCATACATTCCTTAGATCCATTAGATCTAACCCATCTCTCTTTATTTTGCAGGTTTTGGATTAAACAGGAGCATACTGGAGTCACCCTCGGGTCAACACTTCTTCCTTTGTTCAGGCAATGTCTGGTACATTGTTATTTATGTTCATTTTCTTTGTGCATGTATGTGTTAGAATAACTAAGGGGGGGGGAGTGAATTAGTGCCCTTAATAATAATTCCAAAAGATCCAACCAAAAACTTATCTCTCAAATATAATACCCTCAGTTATCTTACAGTCCCAAACTTCATCAAGATGTATGCCATAAATAACTTTAGCAAATATAAACTGCTCGATAAGATATATTGTTTATCTTTTCTAGACTTTACCGAGTAGCAACAAATAAACTTAGAGTTAACTAACCAATCTAGTTTCAATAATGTGTAAAACAAAATATCAATGCAATGAAACATATACACATTTGATGCATATATTTTAATGTGGAAACCCTATATGGGAAAAACCACCTGGGACCGGTAACCCAAAATATTTTCACTCTTCTGAAGTGATCCCAGTGAAGAGCCAACCTTGTAAAAGGTTACAATACACACTGTTAAGTGTGACCTTGTTAGAGGATTTAAAACCAACAATTTTTCTTTTGACCTAGCACTCACTATGTTGTCAACAAGAAAACCTTTTGATACTCTTGAGTATCTCAATACAATAAGGACTGTTAAATCCCACTCAGTTAAGAGATTTTTTGAATCAATGGTTAAACTGATATAGTAAATGATATGTTCAAAACACAACTTTGATTTTCAAATATTCAGATCTATTGTTAGTTCTATAATACCTCTCTAATCAATATACACTTCACTTCCTTTGCTCTCATTCTTTATTTTGCTCGGTGAATGCTCTGTCCTTTGTTGCTTGGTGTTCACAAAACTCCTTGGCTCTATTCTTCAACCTGTATGGTTAGATCTGCCTGAACAATTCTATCTTCACACAAAATATATTCAACATTCCTCTTTTGATAATGAATTCCTTGTCTCTTTATATAGACATGATTAGTCGCTCAATCTCCTTGTTTTTGTCATAGATCTCTTCTTGATCTGTAAAACTTGCCATGCATTTCTCTATCTCGTAAAGATCTCCTTTAGTTTTATTCTATAAATCTCTCCTTGATAACTGTGAATAAAACACATTTTAAATCTCCTTCCATGCTTTAGTTTAACTGATCGTTGAAAATAAAGCAATCAATCAGTCAACCCTAAATTGTAGCTCTGTCTGCGAAGAAAATTTCTTGTTCTTTAACTCTAGTTATGCTCAGTCATCATCTTCAGTTATGATCGGTCATTAACTCCAGTTACTATGGTGCTCGGTATACACTATGAACTGCTCGGTGTTCATTGTCACTTGGTGTATATAGACTTTTTTATATTTTACCGACAACATAAACTTTATCTCTTCAGATCTTCAAGGTTATGACAATGTGTATGAGCAATCAAACCATATCAAGTTGAAATCAATGACAATATAATACATTAACTAATTTAATGTTTTGCATTCACTTTTGTAGCTTGATGATCATCAACTTATCATCTTCAAACATTCAATCAGTTATAGTTCATCAATCTCTCCCTTTGGCATTGATTGCAACATACTATGATATGCAGTATAAAACATGCCATAACATACCAAACTTGTTGTTCTATAACCAATTCAAATATCTAAATCTCGATAAGCTCTTCTAGCTCAGATTTAATATGTTTAGTCACAAAATTTTTTTTACCATATAGCTCTCCTTATAGATTTGATTCTGATGTATGCTCTCCCTTTCATCATTCCCTTCATTGGATAGGTGTAGCAATTTTGTCTTCTGATTTTGTCTCTCCTTTTCTGGTAGAATCTCTTCTTTCTCTAATTCTCTCACTTTGATGGATGGTTATTTCATTTAGCGTAACCTTTAGATATTTTATCCCTTTGTGTTGTAGAATCTCTTCTCCCTGATGGATATTTCATTGAATATTGCTCTCCCTTTGACAACAATGCCAAAAAAAATATACAACTCTGTAGTAGCCAATAATATATCTGGGGTGTGGTTCAGATAAGTACCTTTAGTGTACTGATCTATCATTGTAGTGCATATCTCAGCTTGCATCAACATGATTAATCTTATAATAGTGTTTAGCTTAGTGACCAGTAGACAAGGGATGAACCCCTAGTCTATTCCTCTGGTATTCAAATGTATCTCTTGGCAATGGTTTTGTGAATATGTTTTCTATTTGTTCTTTGTGATGAACCATAACTAATTGAATGTTTGAAGATGTTAAGTTGGTGATCACTGAAATGCAGAAAGATAATGCAAGACATTAAATCAGTTAATGGATTGTATTTCCATTGATGTCAACTTGATATAATCTAATTGGTTATATACAAAGTGTCAAATACTTCAGAGAACTAGAGAGATAAAAGTTATGCTATCAGTAATGCATTAAATTTTAGTATTAACAAAGTGACAACAGACACCGATGGACAAGTGTACACTGACAGAGAGAAGCCCGAGAAAAAAGTCACAGTGATGCTTGAGCAAGAAACCCGACAAGTATTACCGATGAGAAGAATCACAAGCATTACCAACGATCAAAATTATAGTATTGCCCGACGGACAAACAACCCTGATGGAGATACCCAAGGAGAACTAAAGTGTTGACCAAAGCTAACAAGAGTTAAAACATCGAAAGGAACTGAAGTTCTAAAATGACAAAACACTTAGCTGGAAAGAGCTAAAGATAGAGTTAACTAGTTGTTAACATTGTTTTAATCGACAAGTTAAAGCCAGAGATAAGTGAAATATTTAAAGTTGTTTTATTCCACTTGTCAAGAAGATATCTATGAGATAAAACAAGAGTAAATCTTTAAAGTAAGATTGTGGATCACGCCAAGAACAAGAAAGTCAAGAATTGAGAAATGGTTATATCATATCTATAAAGAGACAATCTAATTCATTATGAATTAGGGGAGTGAATAGAGAAGAAGGATGTTGAAGAGAAACTGATGAAGAACAACTTCATATAGTCCTGATCAATCAAGCTAAGGAAAGAGCTAAATATTTCTGTGGAAACTGAGAAACAGAGAAGCACAACATCACCGTGCTGAAAGAAGTGGAGCAAATGTATTGAAAAGATACATTGATCAGAAAGGTATTATGAGCTTACAATAGATCTAACAATCTGCAAGTCTAAGTTGTATGTGTGAATAGATCATTTACTGTTTCATTTTAACCATTGATTCAAAAAGTCTCTTAACTGAGTAGGACTTAACAATCCTTTCTATATTGAGATACATCCCAAGGAGTGTCAAAAAGTTTGATCATGAAGATAGCATGAGATGCCAGATACCATTTGAAAAACTACAATGGGTTTGGTCATAGAAGATAGCATAGAGATGCCCAATATCAAGTGACAAACTATTCTATTTAAATCCTCTAACAAGGTCACACCTAACAGTGTGTTTGTAACCTTTAGCAGGGTTGGCACTTCACCAAGCTCACTTTAGAAGAGTGAAAATTTTGGGTTACCGGTCCCAAGTGGGTTTTCCCTTAACAGGGTTTCCACATTAAAAATCCATGTGTCAATGTGTTTATGAGTCATTACTTTAGTGTT
>MU217186.1:524622-542775 GCA_018584345.1 Thuja plicata | reverse complement strand
TCTTTTCCAACATACATCTTATACATAAAGTTCATGCTTTTCCCTTTTCCTTTTTCCTAAGTCTACCCATTCCAAATACATCATTTTGAAATATATTAATGATTACATTACATCCAACTCCTCAAGGTAGGTAACAATAATTTACATCATGGAAGATAATCACAAGGCCTTCATTCTTCAAAAAACTGGTACATAAGCAAGCATAAATCTTCAGACACTGCCTCCGCAAAAGATATTTTGATAATAGATTTACCACCCAACCACGTGGATACCAAATGGCCCACTCCCCTTTTCTAGGAGATAAACACCAAGGTCCACAAAAAGGGATAGCTAGGCCATACCTAGGGTTGGGTAACCTTTTCCCAAATAGCAAGGAAAGAAAGGGTCAAAACATAAAAACATTTCCCAAAATGGTTCTAGGGCTTGGTAGAAACTCTAAGCATATAAGTGAGTGTCATCGCATAGCCCTCCTTGGGTTGTCCTGGCACTAGCCACTTCGGGCCCTGGCCCCCAAGTAGGCACATGCAGGATCGAATGTCTTTCGTACAGACAAGCGCCATTCGATCATACGTATGCATAGATACATTCTCCCACTCCCATCCATAGCCTTTACTAGTGCTAATGGCATGGGCGAGGCACATTTAATCTTTTTTAATGTTATAACCCATTCCCATAAGTTTAATTAAGTTTTCACTTGTTAAATAACTCTTCAGTCGGTTATCCTGGTGCTAGCCACTTAGGGCCCCGGCCCCGCACTGAGAGCCACTCACTAGGTGTCGTTAGGTTTTCTACCCTTAACCCACATATCAACAATTACATCATACACATAGTAAAAAACATATTATAAACACATTTGAGAACTGCTATGAAGAATATAAATTAATAAGATACTTTATGGATGTTTAGAGAAATTAGGAACGTTTGAGGATGTTTAGAATGTCCTGATCCTGTGAGACAACTCTAAACCCTAAACTGCTTCCTACACACATCCTAAACCTATTAAGGCATCTAAATGCACTGAACATAACCTCCACCCACAAGGAATGGACAAATCTAAGGTTTACACAATATTCCATATACCAAAAGATAATGCTCCATAAATTTCATTCTAAGTCTGAAATTTTGACTAAGCCTAAAATTTGACTAAGTCTGATCTTATTTAAAATCTAAAATATAGGAGTTACAACTTAACTTCTAGGAGGCTGAAACCTATCCCAATCAAACCAAAAGGTACCTAATCCCTTTATACAAGTATAACTTAAATGTTATACTTGCATAAAGTGAAAACTTAATTATTATACTATTTTGCTTAATTATTATACTTGTTCAACTTCAACCCTAATAAAAATGCAGCACCTAAACACGCGGAAAATGACACATCTTATAACAATAAAATTGGCCAAATGACAGAGAACAAAATACGAGAATAAAACAATTGTTATACTCAGGATTCTATAAACTTATACAAACGACTGGCTGGCATAATAAAATGACAGAATATTTCTATTGTATATACAACACAAAATAAATTCTTATTAAAATGATAGAATACTACAATAATATAGCATTTGTAATACAATGATATAGCATTTCTATAATGTATAGATGGCTGACAAACAATACAATAATGTATGCACATTCTACAATAATACAGTAATATATCATCATTCTGTAATAGTATATTATTACATAACACAATAACAATACAATAGTGGTCAACCATTCTGCAAAAATAATACAAAATACAGCCACTTTCAAACAAATCTAAAAACAACATTCACATTATAAAAGAGATCTTTTTCTCAGGATGGATTCCAACCTGGAGTCCTGCGAAGATCGGTTGAAGAAGAAGAAAGCAAGCTTCTAAATCTCTTCCAGCACTCCTTTGAATTCCTTTTACAGGCAAAATCCAACTCCTTCTCAGAGAAAATATCAATTCTTTCTCCTCTCTAAACTATAACAATATCCTAAAATTAAAGCCTCTTCTTAGAATAAGATTTTCCTTTTTTTCCAACTCGTTCCTAACGAGATATGCTAATATAATAGTAGCTACTACCAAAGATAAATTACTAAATCATACCTTCAAATAAACAATGACTCACATCAATAATCAAAGTTGAGCATACCAAGAAGACAAGTACTAGCTACAAGATCCACGAATCCAACAAACTAAGAGATCACATAATACATCCACACAAGGGACTGACTCGGGAACTCCCCACCTAAGGATAGAAGGATCAAAGGCGGAGTTTCTTCCTGTGGAACCTAGCGATATCTCCATAACAACAACAATGATCGAGGATTTTGAGGGATCACTCAGACCTGTGAAGCCAAGTGGAGACGATACCTGGTACCTGCAATCCTGCATCACCAAGAAGAGATACATATATATACATATGGATATTCATACAAATCAGATATATGCAAACAGATGACCAGGATCGATACATCGTGTGGACCTCAACTAAGTGAGTAATTATGACTTCATCCTAAGCCATGAAAACACATCAGACACATATCCATGAAACATAAAACATCATGATAATGGTTAGATTCAAATCCTTTGGTTAGATCCATAAAACATATAAAAATAGACGGTTTTCTAATCTCATAAACATATAAATGATAACCATAAATTAGCATATCAATCATATCATCATCCACAAAATATAAATGTAAATGTATAGTTCTAACCATCATAATAAAATGTCCAAGTCAAAAGTCCAAGTATCACCATAGGAGAGGGTATTACAACTGTTCTGCCACAATCAACAATTGATCTATTCCTCCTTTCAGAAATCCCATTTTTTTGTGGTGTTGTTGGTGAGGAGACCTATCTTGTAATCCATGCTCATTACAAAATTTAGTGAATTCATCAGAAATAAATTCTCCTCCTCTATTTGATCTTAAACATTTTAGTTCTTTTCCACTTTGTTTTTCTACTTTAGCTTAATACCATTTGAACATCTTAAATGCTTCAGATTTCTCTTTTAAGAACATGTCAGTCATCATCCTAGAATAGTCATCAACAAATAAAATAAAGTATCTATCACCATAATAGCTCTGTGTTCTCATTGGTCCACATAAGTCAGTATGGACTAACTCCAAAATAGCATTAGATGTGTAGGTTTTGCTCTTGTAACTAAACTTTGTCATTTTTCCTATTTGACAATTCTTGCACATAACATGGTTGGGCTTTGAAATACTCGGTAAGCCTCTCACTTTTCTTTTCTTACTTATCTTAACCATGTTGTCAAAATTTACATGACATAACCTTTTATGCCACAACCAAATGTCTTCATTTCTAGCCAATAAACAAGTGGTCTTTGTTGGTGCTCAAATCAACAGATTGGATTTCTTATGGATTTTGCATATCCAATGGTGAGAAACCCAAGTGATTTTCCAACTGACAAGGTTTCAACCTGATTTAAGTTTTAACCTTTTGTAATTTTGGCTCTGCAGAACCAATGCTAGTAGGCCTATACCCTACATTTATCTCCCAAATCCTAAGGGCTTTTTAGATAAGATAATGTGTGTTCCAAACTTCCTTTTCTTAGAGTATGGAAAAGTACTACTAAGATCCTTAAACTAGCAGTAATGTATTATTAAAGTGTTTAAATGTAATTTTATAAATATTGAAAGAATGTTGATAGATATAAGATATAAACTAAATAAATCAGATGGATATGATATCTCAAAACTATAGCAATGAACTAATGACCAAAATCCAATAAACAAGAAAGACCAGTGCCTTAACCAACCATGGGAAATAGAGTCAAGATCATTCCAATCTTATGTTCAACCTCAGAGACAACTTTACAAGAAAACTTATCACTTCAAAGGTGTTATGAAATGAATATGCAACCTTGAAACAAATTCGGAGATGTATCAAATGGGTATAAATTCTCAAATGACAGACCAATTGACTGAGGCCTCAATCAACAGAATTTAACCATGCAAAATGAGAAAACCAATTGATAATAAAAGTCATGAACCAGATCAGGAAGCATATACACCAAACTATCACTTTGAATAAGTTCTAGTAATTTATCTAAGGGACTAATTATAAAATGGCAATGAAACAATTATACATGTGAAAGAAAAAGGACATCTTTATTGATTCTGAAAAATGGTACAATTGAGTTCAACTTTGTAGTTATTGATCCATCTATCCCATCTGACTATAATAACAGTAAGTCTTCTTGTGTCCCTATGTGCTGATCTTGGTATCCTTATAAGTATGAAACCCAAAGGATGCAAAAAAGCTTTAGATCAGCATGACGATTCCTAACAAAAACCTAATCCTAAGATCAATAACTGAATGCTTAATAATTACAATAATTTAATGTTTGATTATCCTCACTTGATAACATATCATAACTGATGACAATAATTTGATAATTTCTTCATAATATGTCTAGGTCAACAACTTAGAATAATGGATCTGCATTATGATGGTATTCTACTCATATATCCATCCAAAGTCTCATTCATAATCTCTAAGAAATCATTTCCAACATATCTTTCATCCTGTATCAATGATTCTCTTATCGACCAACTCTATGGCATCGATCATCATGTCTACATGAGATTGTTCCTCACACTATCGAGAATTTGGACCGTTCGATCAAGCCATGCTCACCACCTTTACAATCTCCATGCAGAAGTCAAATAATCAAATGATAAAATAAACCCTAAGCAAAATAAAAGACTTTAATACCATATAAGAAATTAATTTTAATATTGTCGCCAAGGATTTTTATCTTTTTTCCCATCGCCACCACGTGTCGAGTCCTTCGCTATCGCGCAATGGCTGAACTTCGTTCACTTTTCCATTGCGTCATTGCGCTGAGCCTTAGATCTTCGATCTTATAGTCATAGATCTTTCTTAAGTGACTCTGCTATTGCCCGATCATCTTTACCCACTTGATTAAGTCCCAATCGTTGTTTTAAAGCACGGGCTAAAAGATGTCTTTTAAGTAACCTGTCTTTTACTTTACTTTATGCACCTCTGTGTAGTCTAGTCATTATTCTCTACCAACCAAATACCGACACCTATATTCTTTTGTTCCATCTGTATCCTTTTTGGCGGGCCCGGGACACCTGTCAATCTTTTCGCCATCTCGTGATGTTTAAATAGGGTGTAGTTTGAGATAGCACCATCGCGCTCGACCGTTGGATCATATCTTAATCTGATCGGATACAACTCAGTTTGACTTTAGTCAAGTGGACTCCATATGAAATGCGAAGATCTTTATGTGGTTCCATGTCAGTTAAAAGAATCTGTGTGTACGTTGGTCATGAATTTTCAACCGTCGACAACTCTATTCGACCGTTTCTTTCTTTGTGGGATCGAGATCTGTGAGCTTCACCACCCCGCGATGGATGGAAGATCACCATTTTTTCAGTGTGCCCTCACACTATTGATAGAAAAATGATAAGTCTATGGCCATGTGGTTTCAGAAACTATATTTTGACTTCGACCTTGTTATCTTTTTATCTGCACCAAAGAGGAAATAAGAAGATATCAATAGTGGACAAGAATAACTGTTAGAGACATAGATTTAAAGAATATAGCATTAATAAATGACATAAAAATATAAGTAAGAAACATAATGTATGAACCATAAGGCTATAGAAGATAAATGCATAAGTGCAAAGAGATACTTCCCTGACTAATTTTGAACATAAGTAAATCTGGAAATATGGGTTCCACCAGTGGCTCTTTTTGGGGATGTGTGTTTATACTTGAACGTAACAAGATCCAAGCTATCTTTGGAAAAGCACACCATTATAAAACACAAGAATAATATATATTTCATAGATAAGGAAGAAAAATAAACCTGCATGTTGTTGACTTCAATAGAAAAAAGGTTTAAGATACTGATCATGCACAGGAATTTCATGAGGGTAACCCTCCAAATCCTATGAAAGATAAGAATTCTCACCTCCTTTACTAGTAATGACAAAAGGTCCTACCCATAAAGCATCAAACTTTCCATGTTTGCTTTTGTCTTGATCTTTCACATTCCATCTCAAAACTAGATCTCCTTCCTGAAATTTCCTTTCTGTAGTCTTTTTATCAAACAAGACTTTCACTTTCTGCTGCAATTCTTGATTTCTCTCATGAGCTTGATTCCTTATTTCATCCAATTCTGCAAGCTATTGAAGTTTGTCTTTCATGAAATCCACTTCTTCCCATTGTTCTTTATTTATAAACTTGTATACTAGCAACAAATTGTTTAGTGGTAAGTAAGATTTCTTTCCATAGACAAGTTCATATGGGGGATATCCAGTAGAATTTTTAATTGTAATTTTGTCTGCCCAATGTGCAAGTGGTAATTTTGAATCCCATGATCTTTTGTTGTTATCCAACATCCTTTTGATAATATTCATTATATTTTTGTTGCTAGATTTTGCTTGTCCGTTCCTTGAGGGTGATAAGGGGATGAAAAAGAAATCTTTATTCCATATTTCTCATGAAATTATTCTACGGATCTGAAACACATAGCATTATCACAAACAATCTTCTAAGGAACACCAAATCTTGTCAATATCTTTTTAGTCAGGAACTTGATTACCACCTTACTAGTATCTTGTCTAGTTGGTATGGCTTCCACCCACTTAGTGAAGTAATCAGTGGCTACCAAAATCTATTTATTCCCACCACTAGATGTATCAGTGATTTCACCTACAAAGTCTATTCCCCACATTTGGAATGGTTCTTCAGTAGACATAGGATTAAGAGGTAATGCACCATTATATTTGAGTATTCCTAAAAAAAATTGACATGCTTCACATCTTTGGACATATTCATGGTAGTCTTTAAATATGCAAGGCCAATAAAATCTTGCATTCAATATCTTATGTGCAGTGGTGTTTTACTGAAAAGTGTCCACCACATGCTCCATTAGGGAGATCCTTAAGCACCTTTTTAGCTTGGTATGTATCTAGACACAAAAGAAGTATACCATCCCTATTTTTTAAGTATAAGTCTCCTTGCATCAAAATATATTTAGATGCTTGTAATTTTATTGTCCTCTTCTGACTATCTGTAAGGTTTTCAGGACATTTCATGTGTTTCAAAAAATATACTGTGTTAGTGTACCAAGGGCATCTTTCAATACTTGTCTGAGTTTCACTTAGATCAATCTGATTTACCTATAATGCATCCATATTTAATTCTACCATCAACCTTGCTAATCCTTGTCCTCTAATCATATTAGTGATATGGATCTCTATATCAAATTCCTAAATTTGATTTACCCATCTACATCTTCTCGCAGTGACCTCTGATTGTCTGAATATATCATTTATTTCTGCATTGGGAACATAGGCTATCACTTTTGCTCCTACCAAATAAGGCCCGAAGGATTTTACTACCTTTACAAGTGCATAATCTTGTTTTTCATTCATATCATAATTTAACTCAAAGGCTTGAAGGGTTTTACTGAAGAATGCTATTGGTTGTTCATATCCTTCATTATTCTTTTGTAGTAAGACAACAACAATGATGTGATATTATGAAAAGAAAAAAATTGAAAAGGCTTAGTATAATCTAGGGATTTGAGGAAAAGAGCTTCCTTAATTGCCTTTTTAATCTTTACAAATGCCTCCAAAGCTTGATTTTTCCACTTCATGTCTGCACCCTTTTTTAACATCATAGAAATTGGTTTAATTACTTTGGAAAAGTTTGGGACAAATCTCCTTACAAAGTTTATTTGTCCAAAGAAGGATTGGATATTTTTAACACTCTTAGGAACCTCAATTTTATCAATTGCTGCAATCCTCTCTGGGTCTATTCTCACTCCATTTTTGGATACTATATTCCCTAATAATTTTCCTTCAGTTACTGCAAACTGGCATTTATTTGGGTTAAGAGATATCCCATATTCAAGGGCTCTTTGAAAAATCTGCTCCAAGTGTCCATAGTGATCTTCTATCCTTTTGGAGTAAGCGGTTAGGTCATCCTAGTACACCACCATAATTAAATCAATGAAATCCTCAAAGGCCACATCCATTGCTCTTTGGATGGTAGCTCCTGCATTAGTGAGTCCAAAAGGCATTCTAGCATATACATAAGTACCCTAAGATATAGTAAATGTTGTCTTGTATTGTTCCTCTTCTTTTACCTTCACCTGGTTATACCCTGAGAACCCATCCATCATTGATAATAATTCATTCCCTATGACCTTTTGTAATAATGCTTCCATGTTAGGTAATGCATAATTTTCCTTTAGTGATGATATGTTTACATTCCTGAAATCTACACAAAGTCTGATGTTACCATTCTTCTTCCTATCAGGGACCAAATTTGAAACCCATGTTGAATGTCTAATTGGTTTTATTATACCAGCATCCCTCATCTTGATTAGCTCATCTTTCATTTTGGGAGCTAGGGTAGGGTTTGTAGGTCTTTGCCTTTGTCTAAATGTTTTGGCATTAGGCTTCAAAGGTATCTCATATTGAAAAAGGTCCTCTTGGTAAGCTTTAAGGTCATCATAGGACCAAGCAAATACATGCCTATATTTTCTCAATAATTCGATGATATTTTTTCTGATCTTGGGGGTTAAGCTTTTACCCACAAATAATTCCTTTGGAGTCTCTTCATTTCCCAAGTTTATCCTTTCTACTTCATCCATTGTGACATTAGTTTTTTTCTTGTCCATTTTTGAATCTTTATTGTCAAACAATCTCTCCATTGCTACAAGGCCTTTTGGAACCTTATTGGTTTTAAGCTGAATGACTTCCTTTCCAAACAATAATTCTTTCCCATTCTCTATTTCAACATGAGCATTCAAGTCTATCAATTGATCTTCATACTCTTGTTCACATGCTAAAAATTTGATTATATCTTTGTCATCTTCAAAGATTTGCTAGTTGTTGATGTTATCAGGTATAACAGGCCTAGTTTTAACTTCAACTTGAACTATGTCTTCACAAGGGATGTCATTATGCTTCAATGCCAAATTAGCCATAAAATCTACAAGGATATTTTTTGATCTATCTATCCAGACAATAGAAAAAGCATCAAAACATTCCATAGAATCCCATACTTCATTTCTATATCTTTTGAGATGAGGCTGCTTAGCAACAAATTTACTTTTAACTTGAGAAATAATCAATTCAGAATCACCAAAGACACTTAAAATTTTTATTCCATGCTTACTAGCTATCCTCTAACCAAGAAGTAGAGCTTCATACTCTGCAACATTGTTAGTACATTCAAAATCTATTAAAAATGAATATTCAAATATTTTCTTATCAGGGGCAAAGAAAATGACGCCAGTTCCATTACCATCCTTGCAACAAGCACAATCAAAATATATTTTCCAAATTGGATTATTATTTACTTCAGCATGTAATTCAATAGGTTCAGTATTATGCAGTGCATTTTTTGAAATACTTACCTAAAAGTTCTCCATATCAGAATTACAAAAATGTGTAACCAATCTTAGATCCACATCCTTAATAATGTATGGACTCCAGTCTCCCTATCAATTCTCACATCCCTACCATTCACTGGAATAGAAGCATAAGAAAGATCTAATTGAATACTACCTCCTACTAAGCTAGACCATTGTCTAGATAGGAGCAATCCATAATTGGCAGGAACTTCAACCATAATAATATCCATTTTATAAGACATTTCAGGACATGTAGGAAATTTAAATTCAACATTCTTCATTATGCCTACAACAAGAGTAGATCTATCATCCATAGCATAACATTTACCAAATTTGGTAACAACATTCATTCCTAATTCTTTCATTACATCATTAGACATAATATTTACTGCTGCACTAGAATCTATCATACAATTCTTTACCAATCTATTGTTTATCAATAGAGTAAGATAGAAAGGATCAATTTGATTTCCATTTTTGCTTAAAGTAGTTCCTAGATAAATAGCTAGAGGATCCTTTACTTCTTGGTTAAGATCTTCCTTATTACCTACATTAGACAGATATTTTAACTTGAGATAATACATTGGACATGAAAGAACATTCATTGGGAAGAGACTTACTAACCACCCTTTCTCTTACTATTGTTGGAAAGTCTTGAGGTTCTTCCTGTTTATCTTGAGCAATGTTTTTGTGCTTCAGCCTCTTTGGATCAATTCCTTGGTCAGGTTTCCCTCGATCTGCATTTACTGTTCTATTCCTTAACTTGTAATTACTTCTTGCCTCTTCCACTATAGCTATTGTGTATTTTTTCTTCTCCTCTTCTACTAATTCTCTTAATCTTGGAGAACCATCCTGATAATCCTCATATTGGTACACACTATTTAGGTCATCCCTATGGTAGTATTCATCTAAAGAGCTATAATCATCATATCCCCACATAGGATCTATTGATAAGTTATTCACTATGAGTCGCTAATCATTATTTTTATCTTTATCCTCTCCCCATCTTTGGGAAACAACACAATGTTCATAAGAATGTGGTTGTCTACAGGCTTCACACCAAGGATAACTTTCCACAAAATGGTTGTTCTTCCTCAATGGATCAGGAGTATGTAACTCTTTGTTCACTAGTTTCCCATCCTTCCATTTTGTGCTATAAGGCATATCCTGCAATTTATATTTGTCATTTTTGTATGGTACCTAATTATTCTGGTTGTACAAAATTGTCTCTTCCATTATTTACTGGAGGCCTTTCACCATATTCATAAGCTTATCTAATCTATCTTCCTCCTTGTGTTGCTTAGTCTCTTTTAGATTGAACAATTGAGTGTCCTCCCTCTTAGTGATTATACCAGATGTCTTCTTATCATTTTCAATAGCTATAGCAATCTTGAGATCATGTGCTAAAGTAGAAGGCTTATGAGATCTGATTTCATAATTTGTCTTACTATCAAAAGCACCCATATAGAAATTAACTAGAAAGGCATCAATAGGCTGAACATACCTTGGAATCCTATTTAGAACCTTGTTGAATCTTTTATTGAATTCAGCCACAAATTCATTTTGATTTTTCTTCATACTTGTCAACTCATGTGAAGCAAAAGAAGTGTCATTGTGATCACCGAATTGTTCTATGAATTGATTGACAAATTCATCCCAACTAGATATGGATTTGTCTGGAAAACTTCTGAACCATTCTGCTACATCTTCTATGAGGGATTGAACAAAATTTTTTGTGTATACATCCTCATTGAATTCATAAAATCCTTGGATAACATTCTTCAAATTTAGACAATGCACTTCAGTTGATTCTGACCCATTCCCTAAAATTTTTGGAATTGCACTCCTTAATTCATTGTTTATGTCATTAGGACGTCCCCTTATGCCATAAAAATCTAATTGTTTGTATCTGTCAGAAAACATTGGGGATCTATAATTGTTTCCATTTTGATTGATGGCTCCATGTCTTTGATTTTGCTGATTTGCATTCTGGAATCTCTGATTATTTCTTGGTCCAAAATTTGAGTTAGTATTATAATTTCTTGGGCCATAATTTTGATCCCTATTAATCTGATATCCACTATACATCCTTCCATTATCTTGAAGTCTATATTGTTCATGTTGGTTAGATATGTTAGGATTCACTCTATTGTTGTGGTTGTGATGTTTTCCATTGTTCCATTGTCCCCAATAATCTCTTCTTTCCCAATCATTGTTGTTTCTCTCAAGTATTCCTCTATTGTCTGGTTCGAACAAAGGGTTGGTATGATCATTGTTAAAGATATGCCCATTGTTCTTCCTATGAGGAGGATTGTAAACTCCATTTCTATCATCCTTAGGAGCTTCTTTATCTCTTGGTGATCTAATTGTACTTCTCATTATTCTCATTTTCCTTAGTATCTCTTTTGGCTATCTTTTAAGAGCCATGACCATTTCTTCATCTTCTGATCCTGCATTGGCCATCTCATGAAATACAACATCCTATTTGTTAATTATTTTCTCTTTCATTCATTTCCTAATTTGGATCATGTTGAGACTCATGTCCTCCTCTATTACCTTGTAAAAAAGGATTACAATTTTCATCACTGCTCTCATGACTGTGACGGCTTGTATTAGAAAATTGTTCACAAGCATACTCTTGATCATCCTTATTAGGGTATATCATACATGGTACATATGACATCTTTACACTTGAAGTCCTACCATTCCTTAGGCTTAAGCCTAATTCAAGTTGATCTAGATGCAAGGATCTTCTACCCCAGATGAGATAGTTAATAACAAAATTATATGACCAAATATATCACCACTTTAAAAATTTTAGAGTCACCACCTTCCTCTTAGAAGGAAATACTTTATTGTCTTCTGGATTCTTTTCTCCCAGTAGAGCCTAAATTTTATTACCAGAAATTCTGAAAACTATTCTTAATGATCATTCCCCAACAAAGTCACCAATCTGTTGATGCTCAAATCAACATATTGGATTTCCTATGGATTTTTCCTATCCAATGGTGAGAAACCCAAGTGATTTTCCAACTGACAAGGTTTCAACATAATTTAAGTTTCAACCTTCTGCAATTTTGGCTCTACAGAACCAAGGTTGGTAGGCCTATACCCTAGATTTATCTCCCAAGTCCTAAGGGTTTTTTAGAGCAGATAATGTGTGTTCCAAACTTCCTTTTCTCAGAGTATGTCAAAGTACTACTAAGATCCTTAAACTAGGAGTAATGTATTATTAAAGTGTTTAAATGTAATGTTGTAAATATTGAAAGAATGCTGATAGATATAAGATAAAAACTAAATAGAACAGATGGATATGATATCTCAAAACTATAACAATAAACTAATGACCAAAATCCAATAAAAAAGAAAGATGAGTGCCTTAATAAACCATGGGCAATAGAGATAAGATCATTCCAATCTTATGTTCAACCTCAGAGACAACTTTATAAGAAAACTTATCACTTCAAAGGTGTTATGAAATGAATATACAACCTTGAAACAAATTCAGATATGTATCAAAAGGGTATAACTTTTCAAATGACAGACCAATTGACTGAGGACTCAATCAACAAAATTTAACCATGCAAAATGAGAAAACCAATTGATAATAAAGGTCATGAACTAGATCAGGAAGCATATACACCAAACTATCACTTTGAAGAAGTTCTAGTGATTTATCTGAGGGACTAATTGTAAAATGACAATGAAACAATTGTACATGTGAAAGAAAAAGGACTTATCTTTATTGATTCTAAAAAATAGTACAATTGAGTTCAAGTTTGCAGTTCTTGATCCATCTATCCCATTTGACTATAATAACAGTAAGTCTTCTTGTGTCCCTATGTGGTGATCTTGGTATCCTTATAAGTATGAAACCCAAATGATGCAAACAAGCTTCAGATCAACATGACGATTCCTAACAAAAACCTAATCCTAAGATCAATAATTGAATGCTTAATAATTACAACAATTTAATGTTTGATTATCCTCGCTTGATAACATATGCTAACTGATGAGAATAATTTGATAGTCTCTTCATAATATGTCTAGGTTGACAACTTAGAATAATGGATTTGCATTATGATGGTATTCTAATCGTATATCCATCCACGGTCTCATTCATAATCTCTGAGCAATCATTTCTAACATATCTTGCATCTTGTATCGATGATTCTCTTATCGACCGCAACCAAGGTGTCGATCTCATGTCTGCATGCGATCATTCCTCACATTGTCGAGAATCTGGATCGTCTGATTAAACCACGCTCACCACCTTTACAATCTGCATGCAGAAATCAAATAATCAAATGATAAAACAAACCCTAAGTGAAATAAAGACTTTAATGCCACGTAAGAAATCAATTTTAATATTATCGCCAAGGATTTTTTGTCTTTTTCCCATCGCCGCCACGTGTTGAGTCCTTCACTATCATGCAATGCCTAAACTTCGTTCACTTTTCCATTGCGTCATCGCGCTGAGTCATAGATCTTTGATCTTACAGTCATAGATCTTTATTAAGTGCCTTAGTTATTGCCTGATCATCTTTACCTGCTTGATTAAGTCCCAACCGTTGATTTAAAGCACGTGCTAAAGATGTCTTTTAAGTAATATGTCTTTTAATTTACTTTATGCGCCTCTGTGTAGTCTAGTCATTATGCTCCACCAACCAAATACCAACACTTCTATTCTTTTGTTCCATCTGTATCCTTTTTGGCGGGCCCGGGACACATGTCACTCTTTTCACCATCGCGTGAGGTTTAAACGAGGTGCAGTTTGAGATAGCGCCATCGCGCTCGACCATTGGATCAGATCTTAATCTGATCGGATACAACTTGGTTTGACTTTAGTCAAGTGAACTCCATATGACATGCGGTGATCGTTATGTGGTGCCATGTCAATTAAAAGAATCTGCATGTACATCGATCATGAATTTTCAACTGTCGACAACTCTATTTGACTGTTTCTTTCTCTATGGGATCAAGATCTGTGAGCTTCGCCACCCCACGATGGATGGAAGATCACCATTTTTTCACTATTCCCTCACACTGTCGGTAGACAAAGGATAAGTCTATGGCCATGTGGTTTCAGAAACTGTACTTTGACTTTGACCTTGTTATCTTTTTATCTGCACCAAAGAGGAAATAAGAAGAAATCAATAGTAGACAAGAATAAGCATTAGAGACATAGATTTAAAGAATATAGCATTGATAAACGACATAAAAATATAAGTAAGAAACATAATGTATGAACTAGAAGGCTATAGAAGATAAATGCATAAGTGCAAAGAGATACTTCCTTGACTAATTTTGAACATAAGTAAATCTACAAATATGGGTTCCACCAGTATAAATATTATTAAGATAGAATAGATTACCTTTTGTTTGTTCACCAGTACCGATCAACTTTCCTATTCCATTATAGATCATTGCCTTTTTGTTCTCAAATGCAACTCGATGTCCCGTGTTGTTCAGCTGTGAAACACTCAATAGATTATAGTTAAGTCTTTTCACCCAATATGCATTTTCACATCTGATCAGATTATTCAACATGGCGGTACCTTTTCCTTCAACTGGGCAAGGTGAGTCATTACCCATCCTAACTGATCCACCATTATAATATTCAAAAGTTTCAAACTTTTCTTTATCTCCAGTCATGTGATGAGTACAACCACTATCAATAATCTAGACATAATTTTTTCTAACTTTATATATGAGTGTTGTTTCAACATACCTTTCTTCTTCGTCTGAATCATCCTTCATAGCAACAAATACTACCTCAATATCTTCATTAGAGTCAGTATTAGAATTTTCATCTTTGTTCTCAATCAGGTAACAAGACTTCTTACCTTTGTCCTTGTAATATCAGTTATCTCTTCTGTCAGAGTGTCAGTTGCTTCTATAGTCTTGGTCATCACTTCTGTCATACTTCTTTTCATAAGATCTATCATTGTTTCTTTCATCCTTTCTCTTGTTAGGGCATCTAGTAGAAAAATGTCTAATTTCTTTTCAATTAAAATAGACCAATGGTAATTTACCTTTATATCTTCCTTTACCTCTCTGTAATCTCCTAGCCATTAGTGCTTCAAGTTCATCAAGTTCTTGTTCATCACTATCACTGTCACTATCATTTCTCATAGTGTATTTGTTACTAGATTTGCTTATTTTCAGAGAGGATTTGTATGCAGACTCAATAGTAGCTAAGACACTGTTGTCATAAGTGTTCATCTCAAATGAAATAAGTCTACCAATCAAACTATCAAGAGTAACATTGTTACTAGCTACTGCTCTCATTTCTTGAATTGCAGATACTCTAATAGCATAAACAAGCAGTAAGGTTCTTATAATTTTACTTATAGCTGTTTCTTCATCAAGTACTCCTACTCCATGGATAACATTAACAACTTCTTTGATTCTATCACTGTACTGACTGATGTTCTCTCCTTATTTCATTCTCAGGTCATCAAACTTTCCTCTTAGGCTTTCAACTTTAGCTCTCAGCACATTGGCATCTCCTCCATGTACTAGCTTGATTTTGTGCCACATTTTCTTTGCAGAGGTGCATGATTTCACATCTTCAAATTCAACATCGGTTAGTGAAGAAGCAAGCTCTATCATCATAGAATTGTGTTCATGTTTCTCTCTTAATTGATCAACAGTTAGAGGTACAGTAGGTGCAACATATTAAGTATCCAAGTGTTGTGTAACATTAATTCCAATACCAGATAGATGAAGTCTTATCCTGCTTTGTCATGATGCAAATTTGTCCTTGTTCAACTTAGGCACATCCCTTTTACTCATCTTGTGATCTTTATCTTAAGTCCCTTTAAACTTTTCTTCCAAGCACCAAAGCTCTGATACCAATTGTTAGAATAATTGAGAGGGGGGGGGGTGAATCAGTGACCTTAATAATAATTCCAAAACATCCAACCAAAAACTTATCTCTCAAATATAATACCCACAGCTATCTTACAGTCCCAAATTTTACCAAGATGTATGCCATAAATAACTTTAAAAAATATAAATTGCTCGGTAAGATATACTATTTATCTTTTCTAGACTTTACCGAGTAGCAGCAAATAAACTTAGAGTAAACTGACCAATCCAGTTTCAATAATGTGTAAAACAAATATCAATGTAATGAAACATATACACATTTGACACATAGATTTTAACGTGGAAACCCTATATGGGAAAAACCACTTCGGACCAGTAACCCAAAATATTTTCACTCTTCTAAATTGAGCTCGGTGAAGAGCCAACCCTGTTAAAGGTTACAATACACACTGTTAAGTGCGACCTTGTTAGAGGATTTAAAACCAACAGTTTGTCTTTTGACCTAGCACTCACTATGTTGTCAACAAGAAAACCTTTTGATACTCTTGAGTATCTCAATACAATAAGGGCTGTTAAATCCCACTCGGTAAAGAGATTTTCTGAATCAATGGTTAAACTGATACAGTAAATGATCTGTTCAAAATATAACTTTGATTTGCAAATATTCAGATCTATTGTTAGTTCTATAATACCTCTCAGATCAATATACACTTCAGTTCCTTCGCTTTCATTCTTTATTATGCTTGGTGAATGCTTTGTCCTATGTTCCCCGGTGTTCGCAGAATTCCTTAGCTCTGTTCTTCAACCTGTATGATCAGATCTACATGAGGAATTCTATCTTCACACAAAATATATTCAACATTCCTCTTCTTGATAATCAATTCCTTGTCTCTTTATATAGACATGATTAGCCGCTCAATCTCCTTGTTTTTTTGTAGATCTCTTCTTGATCCGTAAAACTCGCCATGCGTTGTTCTATCTCGTAAAGCTCTCCTTTAGTTTTATTCTGTAAATCTCTCCTTGATAACTATGAATAAAACACGCTTTTAAATCTCCTTCTATTGTTTAGTTTAACTGATCCTTGAAAAAAAGCAATCAATTAGTCAACCCTAAATTGTACCTCTGTTAGCTAAGCAATTTTGTCATTCTTTAACTCCAGTTATGCTCGATCATCATCTTCAGTAATGGTCGGTTATTAACTCCAGTTACTACAGTGCTTGGTATACACTTTCTCAGTATACACTGTGAACTGCTCGGTGTTCATTGTCACTTGGTGTATACAAAATTTTTATATTTTACGGACAACATTAACTTTGTCTCTTCATATCTTCGAGGTCATGACAATATGTGTATGAGCAATCAAACCATATCAAGTTGACATCAATGACAATAAAATACATTAACTGATTTAATGTCTTGCATTCACTTTTGCAGCTTGGTGATCATCAACTTATCATCTTCAAACATTCAATCAGTTATAGTTCATCGGTATGTAGTTATCCATAGATCTTTAGGAGTTGGCTATGCTCACAACCTGTGTGAGCTCAAATAAATGCTTATCTTCAGTATTGATAAAAAATATTTCTAATTTTTCCTCATTTATACATTGTCCAGAAGCATTAGCATAAGTACTAAGGATTTCTTTGAAAGCTTGAGCTTCTTCTAAAAGTGCCTTTCCAAAAAGGAGATTATCATCAACATATTGTTGATGAGTAGTTGCCTCGACTCCCGAAGTAATCTTGATTCCTTTTACCTTATCTTCTTCTTGAAGTTTCTTAATTGCTCTCCCCAAAGCTTCCGCCATAATAATGTACAAAAAAGGTGATAACGGATCACCCTGCCTCAAACCTTGAGAACATTTAAAAAAGCCTTCAGGGGACCCATTCACCATGATTGAGAAGTGAGGGGTGGA